>VUQJ01021084.1:1633-16136 GCA_015108635.1 Andinoacara biseriatus | reverse complement strand
AACCTCATCACAATTCACCTCGTCAATAATTGATGGTCTTTGGTGGTGAGGTAAGGCTCATTGTGCCGGGTTGTCTGGCTGGCTGGCTGGATGGTTGGGTGTGTGAGGTGCTGACATGTGGCTCATGTTTTTCTGCTGCCCTCCGTTGCAGACGGGGGTCCGTGGCGAGAGACAGGAGGTCAGGAACCAGCTGTGGCTGGGAACAGGGGGAACGCCGCAGGTCAGGCCTCTCTTCGCCATCCACCGTAGCACTTCGTGCTGATTGATTGGACCTGCCTAATGCATAGGGACCAATTGAACGGTCACAGATGTGTGAGCCCCACCCCTCAGACGCTTGAGCAGATGAAAGTGTTTACACTGAAGCTGATTTTGATGCCATCTCGGCATTTGGTGTTCGACTGCAGAAAGGAATTCCTGCATTAAAGTCTTAAGGAAATGATGCTTTAATGATATGTTCCCTTTGTTAGCACAGGGCTTCTTAATTACAGATAATGAGATGGGACTTTTTGAAGTCCATTTCTCCAAGAAAATGACAGTGAAACCATGCAGAACATGAAAAATTAGAGTTGACTTTACTCTTTCTGGCAGTTGTAACTCTGTTTTCCTGTCAGGCTGGCTTGGATGTTATAACTTATCAAACGCCTCGGTAAGCCTATTGTCCCACTCTAGGGTTGAGGCTGGGTTGATTTTTTTGGAGGGGGTGATCGGTGCAGAAGGTTACATAACACAGTTGTAGAAGGATTAAGGATGGGAATGACCGGTCCGGAGCCAGGACCAAAATGTAGCCAGAATCCCTGTGAAGAGGATGCCCTATATGGGCCATGGGGATTGCGTGCGTATCAGGGCTCTTAACCCAGCAGGAGTGCAGACGCTAATACATAAATGCATGGCAGCTCTGCTCTCATCCAAACATTTATGCATCCCTCCCGGCCACTCTGTGTACAGTTGTGGCTCAGAACGATTGAAATGTTTAGCTCCCCGTAAGCCTCAATGACAATACTGGAGCGATGGTTTATATTTATGCATCTTTTATGCATCAGGATGCATGTGTTTATGTCAGAGTGAGTAACTTCTGCAGGGGGGAAAAGCTCAAGCAGTATGTGGTGTTTAAGGGGACAGATTAAACGCACTTGATAGTGGTGTACAGTACCGCGAGGAAGAGGAAACCAAAATGCAGGAGACGGCGCTTCTTTCTCTTTCATTATGTTCTTAGCAGCAAACAATGTACAATGGATTAAACCACCTGTATGGAAGAGCCGTGATAACAGTGATGAAAACACAGCTAAACGTCTGCCTCCCACAATGCAGTTCAAAGCTCAGGGCTCCAACATGTCAGCTCAAGCCGTGATTGATCCTCCCTCAGCCCTGACAGGTCGTGTCTTTGCATGCATGCCGCCACTGCGAAGCAAACAGCCGGCGTGTTGTCTCAACGTGAGGTGGAGGAAAGAGTGGGTGTACATGGAGGGTTTACACAGTGTCTGAGCTGGGAGAATGAGCAGAGGAAACAGGGTTGATCTGCTGTGAATGTGGCAGGGCGGGTGTCATGTTCGCTTTGCGCTGCGCTGTCTGTCTTATCTCAAAGACAGGGGTGTTTGACGCTGAAGGAATTGCATGTGAAAAGGAGGGACATGCTCTTCAAGGTGTGCTAACTATGTGTGGGTGGATGGAAAACAGTGCGAGTTAAGCATACAACAAAGCAGGTGTACAAACTTGGCGAGTAAACCAAGAATTTTAACCTTTCCGCTGCATCTCATCTTAAATTGAATGTTAAAAAACTGTTTAAGCTTAACGTGGGCCATCTTTATTTTTTATACTTGACTTTACTAGAGTTGCTTTACATCATTTATAGTTCAAAGTAATCCTTATTTATCTTATTCAGAGCCCTGGCACGGCCCTATGGCTCACCTACTCTCTCAAACCAGTTGTTTTAGTTCCTTTAAGCAAACTTTATTCTAATTGGCCCTCCTTTGCAAACAAGGATTAAACAGCAGGTGGGTGGGGCTTCTGTGATTGCTGTATGAAGGCTACCCACTCTTACTGACGTCATTTGGAGCCAAGAGTAAAACAAAACTGTCTGAAACTGAGCAGAAGAGTTTGAAGCCTGAGCTCACATGCTAAGTTCATTATTTGAAACTCGCTCGTGTTTAATATGAGCATCCACCACTGTAACTACTTTAAAGTGGTGTTTTTTGACATAATCAGACAACAAGGCAGCATAACTTGTTCCATTTCAATGCACAGAACCACAACACTGTAGTTAAGTAAGGTCTTCCCTCCTCCCTCCAGTAAGGTCTCCATTGCTATCAGGTGATTCCAGGTCAGGGAGAAATGCTGGCTATCCACATCCACGCTGCTCACGACCGGCTGCTGGAATTCACTGAGCTGAGTTTTGTGACAGGTGGCTCAGAGAGGAAGAAGAACAGCAGCGGAGGTAGAATGTATATACGATCAGCTGTCAGCTTGTGCTTTCACCACATGCTCAGGATGTACAGGATGTACAGGACAAATGCATAAAATATACAAAGTCAGAGCATTGAGTACAAACAGAAACTTTCTTATTTGTATCATTCATTTTCCTGCCACTGTGAAAATGTTTGGTAATAAGCATTCTCAAGCATCCAGGGCTGATAAGTGTCCAAAACCGCAGTTCCTCCATTGGCCACTTGAGGCTCACTCTAAGGCTCCCATGTTAAAATGCCTAATGTTACAGCAGACATAACCCTGTTTACAGCCTGCTAATCTCCCACTTCATGACAACCATACTGGGGGTACCAGTATACTAACCCTATTTTGTTAAGGATAAAATTGATGTGTTATTGGGGGCATGTCAGCTTTAAAGGTGCAGGTGTGCCACTAGCATTCGGCTAAGCATCACTGAGCTTGTGGTGTTGGTGCCTATTGGAACCTTTTTAAATGCAATTATACTTAAATATGGTCTTTTGTAGCTCCAAAAGTACAAGATGATGACAGCCATAATGGCAAAATCTAGACTCCAAATGTCCACAAACAAAAGGGTGATGTCACTGTGGCGGTGTTCGTCTTTTATATACAGTCTATGGGCAAGAAACACAAGCAATCTGACAGGTTATAAACAAACTCCAGTTTATCCTAACTTATTTGGAAAAGAGCTGACTTGTCTGTTCTCTTCATGTCTTCCCGCTGTGACGGATTACATGCTTTCAATATGGTTTTGATAATTTGGCTACATCGCTGTCCAAACTGTTGGCTGATTGTTTGCCTGCTCATGTTTCTTGCCCTGTAAAACTTTGTTAGTGTTATCATAACCATTCGAAACAATGTCCATAACTAGAAAAATAAGGCCCAGCTTGTTATAAACTGGAATTATCCTTTAAAATGAGGCGTTTAGGGACCGCGCGCCTGCGTTCTGACCCTTTTGGAGGACATTCATGAGAACATGTGGGTTTCAGGGGGAAAATGAAAACATCGTAATTAATGTGTTAACATGGCTCTTTGCATACCAAACTGCAGCCTTCTACGGGAGATGGCTTGAGATAAACTTCTTGACTTAACAGCCGTCAGGTTGGACTCAGTCTGACTATTTCGAGGCCAGTTTACACAGCTGGTAAAAGTTTACGATGTGATGGATCTCGCATCCATTGGGCCTGAAAATACACATGACAAATTTAGAGTGGAATATGTCAGTCTAAACACATGCATAAACACATACAGGCTATATTACAGATTGCATTCGTGTGCACTTGAATACAAAATATCAAAATATCATATAATTCCACACCAGCGCCAACTGGATGCAAATGTCGCCAGTGAGCATTTTGCACTAGAATACTGTTTTGACTACTGCTTGTGCCAATTACTATAATTACGTTTAACACAGAATGTCAAATTGTTCTATATTTGGCAGCGATTTTTCTCCGGGCGCAGTTGGCTCATGGTCCGTTGCTCCTGGAACATGCCTGTACATAAGTGGCCTGAAACTTAACCCCTTACAGCGCTGACGCTCAGCCATAACACAGACTGGAGGAATGCCAGGCCAGTCCTGTTTAACAAAACAATATCTGCAGTGAGAACTTCCAGAGAACTTTTTTTTGTGTGTGTGTGTGTGTGTGTGTTTCCCCTTCATTTTTTTTCTCAAGGTGGTGTAATAGTGTACAGTATGTGGTAATGGGAAGAGACACATTGTGTAACATAAACATGAGCGTATTACTCAGGTGTGGAGCTTGCATTCACACAGATTTGTATGCAGATACGTGCAAATGTATGAATGCGATAAGTTCTCTCAGAGTCCAAAACACACACCCAAACACACCCCACTTGCCTCACTGCCTCGGCACTCTGCTTGACTTCCTCCTGAGTTCGTCACCGTCGCAATGTGCGTTTCACAATCGGCTTGCCCGGCTCGGCTTTGCCTAAACCGGTCTTTTCCCATTAGAGGGATCGCTGCAGTGGGAATGCCTTCCTCCACCACCACCACCAGCAGCAGCAGAAGCAGGAGTAGGAGAAGCGTCAATACTCCGTAGTTTAGCACACTTTTATTTTTTTTCCATGTTCAGTTCAGACGGCCGATTCATCCATCAACCATACATCCCCCCAGCTGTCTCTTAATCACCAGGGTTTTTTTTTTTTTTCTCCCTCCGACAGGTAAGCTGCTCAGAAACAATGATGTCTTGTCAAAGGCGGCGAGGAGTTGTTAGTCATGAGCTATTTTTCGGGGAGTTTGTGTGTCTGCTCTTTTTGAAGAAATGTGAAAAATGTGCAGGTGATTGTGATAAAATGCGGCTGTCTGGTGTATCAACGTCTTTATTAGGTCCCATGGCCCCGTGTTAGGTGTGAGATGTGTGCGTGTTGTGAAGGCAAACAGTCAGGAGCAATGCTTTAACAGAAACTTTGCACTTCAGCTGCACACCTGCAGCTAAGGAAAATACATTGCTGTAATTTTCCTGAAAAGGAATTCAATTAAAAGCATTTTGTTTAAGTCACCTTCTTATTTAACTTCCTGGTAGATCTGGCTTTGAATGCAACAGTGATAATAGGGTGATAACAGATCATGTTCCTCTTGCATTCAGTCTCTCTGTAATCCATGTAGAGTACTATATTTACAACAATAATGGCTTGAACAGATTCATACACATGCTACGCTGCCAAAGGAGGCTTTTTGATCCCTTACACATTTGTTGTTTTCCCAGAAATATATATAGAAACACTTGTGGACTGACAAGCGTTCAGCAAACACATGCAGTCTGGGCTGTCCTGGAGCACTGCTTCAGTTGTTGTGATGCCTCAGGAGGGGCTTTAAAACAGGGTTTTTTATTATCCGTGCTAGTGTGCCAAGATTTATCCCATTAAAGTCTGGAATGCCCTCACGTGGGAAACGGATTGGATGTGCACAGTCAATTTCTTTGTTTGGCCCTGTGCGTATTTGTGTGAAAGAGTTTGTTATGAGTGTGTGTGTGTGTGTGTGTCTGCCTGTAAGGTCTAGTGCGAGGATGCCCAGCTTCTTCTTCTTCTTCTTCTTCTTTTTTTTGTTTCCTCTGAGCTATTTTTGTCTTGATAGAAGGGCGAGCTTTGTTTTGCCCAGTTAGCAGACAACCTCGTCTCCTCTCTCTGTTTGTGTGTGTGTGTGTGTGTGTGTGTGTGTGTGTGTGTGTGTGCAGGCTTGTGTGGTTTATGCTGAAGACAGAGAAAGATGGAGGGGAGAAGAGTTGGTTTCTTGTATAGTGAGCTGATATTGATCTTGAGTATCAGATATCAACCACTTAGTAAACAAGAAATGATTAGCTAACTCCAGGAATTTGATTTGCCCAGTAGTGGGCTTGAGTGATGATGATAAATTTGATTTTGCAAACGAAGGAGCCTTTTTTTCCATTTTCATTACAGCCTTTAGGCATAGACAGAAGGAGTGAGTCTTGGATGTGAAGACAGTATCTTCATCTAGTTTTCTGGAAGACCTTTGTAGGTAAGATGGAAGCAGATCAAGAATAGTCTAGTAAGTAAAAGGATGAGTAAGTGCTTTAAGGTTTGCAGGGCATCATATCTAACATTGCCATTGCACTAAAGTGGAAGCAACTAGTCTCCCATTGGATTTGGAGGAATAACAGGATTTGATTCTTACTGCTTACTGAATGTGATGCATAAAAAAGATGGGTGGTATTTGCACTGAGATGTTAACTCCATCTAAGAGTCCGGGGAGGTAGCGATTCTGGAAAGGTTCAATTATCTTCACTTAAAATCATCAAGAAATTTGTATTGACAGTATTCAGAGCATGTAAGGTGTCCTGTGCTGTATTAAAAGCTGACTGTGGCACAATGAACTGAGTTGGTGACATTTTGACCAAGATTGTTGATATATAAAATTAATCCAAGTGGTCCTGGGATTGAGCCCTGAGGAACACCCTTATATTTCTATATAAAAGCAAGGTTGCTGAGCACCTTGCATTTTGCAAGATGCCATCTTGCAACAACTACATCACTATTTGTGGAGGACTTTCAGAATTTCTGTTTCAAATCTATGAGGTTCTCGCTAGACTCTGAATGTAATTAGCCAATGTGAATTTTTGTGTATTTAGACAGCAACATATTTTCACCCGACAACAACAGGTTAGCAAATTTTGTTCACATAGCAATATTAATTGACATATTACCACAAGCAGATTGCATCTAAGTGCAGCTTGACCCCATTTGATCACAGACTGGTAGCAGACTGGCTCTGTCTTACTGCTATTTTATCGTGTCTAAAGTTGCTTTGAAGTACTAAGTACTTTTTTTTAGCACCTAACCATAGTCAGTGAGAGAATGTGAAGGTTAAAAAAAAAAAGGGAAAAAGAAACCAATCACCAAGGCCCAAACATAAAGGACAGGTCCTGGTTCACAATCCTTCCTCCTCCTTTCTACCTTTGGAGGTCTTTGGAGAGGCTCTGATACTGGATAGTTATCTCCAGTTATCTGGACACCACGGTTGTTATGCCGGCGCCAACATTAAAGGACCACCTTGTGCATAATGGAGAGACAGAGGTGGCCTCTGATAAAATTGCATTATTTGACATTGTTTGAATTTTCAAGTCCTACATTAATAAGCTTACATTATCAATGAAATGCCAAATAATATTTTTTGGTAAATCACTGAATGCTCCTTGATTTGGTGCAAATGCCACTTTGTTAACACCCTATTGCACTGTGCTCCTGACTGAATGACCACACACACACACACACTGAATCATTCTTGTTTTCTTTCTCTCCCCCCTCCCTTCCCTTCCCATCCTCTTCTCTTCCTTTGGTTTAGGGAAAAGCTGGCTGTGGCTCGCCTGCAGAGGGAAGTCGCACGGAGCAAGAGTGAAGGAACAATGGTAAAGTACAGTGGAAGTGCTCACCCCTATCATTTGTTAGAACCCAAAAAAGCCACAGTGTGCTCACTCCACACACATACCCACACACACCGGCAGGCTCTGCCAAAACTGTCGTGTCAACCGAGTGTCTCGACACCTCATCAGAAGCTCTTAAAGACAGCAATCCTGGAGAAATGCGTACATTAGCAGTTAGTTTTTTTTTGTCATTTCCTACAACACCAAACAATAATAGAAGCAGGTAAAGAAAATACTATGGTAGCTGACAGGAAATAGTCAGTAAAAACAGATAGAGACTCCAAGAATTCAACTCCATCTTCACACAGTTGCCTCTTTGTGATCTATGTGCTGTGGAAAATATTTGTACATAAAGCAGTCAGCAGTGCGTTGCTTCAGTTTGACCTTTTCTGCAGAAACTAAAGGTAATCGAATGCATTGCCAGGCTGCGTGACAGCATAAAGCTGCGCTCCGGTAGAAAGTGCTGATGCTCTGTTCTTTTACAAGATCTTGGCGCAGAGTTCTGGAGGTGGTGATTAGCATATATATGCGCTCAAAGGTGCACATCTTCGCATCTGCGTTTCAATATTTGTCTGTGCGAACGCGTCCATGGAGCATGTGTGTGCGAGCGAGGTCAGAAAGTGAAAAGTACCGTGTGATGAAGCGGGGCTCAGCTGATTGCAGCCTCCGAGCAGACGCTCTAACCACAGGCCCAGCTGTTTCACTGCACCCCAGTGACGCCTTTGATTCTCTTTATGGCAGCAGGCCTGAAGCTAGAGCACACAAGGGCCGACACACTCCAAGATCTCCGCACCACTCTGTGTGTGTGATTCTCTATTGATCCCCGAAGGAGAAATGCTGTTTTTTTTTCTTCATTCCTCTCCTCACAGTTGAAGAGGTCAGAGCCGAACTGGGCAGCGGCTTAGCGTGTTGCTCAAGGGTACTTTAGCACAGCAGATTCTTGCTGTCATTTAAACCTGAATTTATTAGCCGTACCAGATGCATGTGTAACTGCATGTTCTAGTTTGAGCTAGGAGAGAATGCACTAGTTTGTGCTTCGGCTTATAAATATAGACTCTAGAACAGCGCAAAGATGGGCTTTACTTCCAGGACGTGCTGATGCCAGCAGCTTAAAGAGGAAGTCACATTGGAGTCAGCTAGTACTTCCTTTCTGACCTTTGGGTGATACTTCCGAACTGTCGCCCCAATCGTGCCTGTTCATTATTGATTTCCAAGACGGTTCAGCATTGATGGGTTGAAACGCTGTCAATGAACGGACTATGAACCTGACTTAGCACTGCATGATGTGGAGTCATGGGCTCAGCACCGTCTGATAGGTTGTGTTAATTGTATTCAGTATGTTGTGAATTATTACCTTTTTATATCGCTTCACACAGAATATTTACTGACTCAGCTCATGCAAATCACTTTGTCAAGTTGGCAAATAACTCTGAACCTTTCATTCCAGTATAAATGTAACAGATCAGGGGGGAAACCAGTAAATATGAAGATGTTCAGATATCCACTGGGTTTTCAGTTTTGGGATACAGTTGTCTTTTCTGTGAGTTTTTGTGATCATCTTTTCATGACAATATTTTGGGTGACTGGTCTAAAACAGACGTCTTTTTCAAGCTAAATTTGGACCAAATCTGGCTAAACACAGCCCAAAATTGAGTTAGTGGTTTTTGAAGAAAAAAAAGGGGCCAGGGATTGGTGGTAATTCTCTCTAATCAACCCAAAAGATCTCTGTTTCAACCACAAACTGGCTATAAAAGACTGAAGTAGCCACTTTGAAGTTTGTGGATTACTGTGTTGAAGCTTTTTGTTTAGTTGTTTGGCCACTGCCGTCTTATTCTACAGTCACACTAGGGAAAACAGTGGCTGGAGACCGCAGTACGACCAGAATGAGTGAGCTTGCGTGCAATGAACATGCGATCTCATTGCCTTTGAAATGGTTGCTTCGAAGACAGAGAACAGGTCTGCGACCTTTTGCAGTCAGTTGCTGTCTTTAAATCGACTTTGCTGCATCGAGAAGGAGAGAAAAGGTCGGTCTGCTATCAGTCTAATTGGGATAAATCAAATTTTTTCCTGTCTACATTCACAGAAATTCACATTAACTACTTACATTCAGAGTCCAGTGAGAACATTTGAATATTTGAGAGTGACTGCATTCAACCTGAGTTGGACTGCAATTGTTTGGAGACAGGTTGCCTCCCACCAGACGACCTCTGTTGTCGCTTTGTGACCAGAACGGGTGGCCCAGAGCTTGAGGGTGTTGAATGTTCTACCTTTGGTTTGCTGCAACTACTTGAAATTGATTGCCAACAATGAAAAAATTCAATGCAATCATCAATTTTACCTAGTTGCAAGAAGGTTGCAGTCATACTTTAGTGTAGGGATGGACAATTAATTTTCGTACAGAAACTGTGACTGTCGTGGGGGGCTGCATCAATGTGTTTATAAAGAGGTAAAATTAATACTGAGCACAACTGAGTTCAGATAACTCGTGTGGTCCCTCCACAACTCTACAACTAGTGGCCCCTTTGGAAAACAAATTGTCTAGTGTGACTCAGCCAGTGACCATATACGCATGAAAGGATGGCGTTTTGAGCTAATAACTGCTAGCAATCACCATTAGCATGGTGCAGCCATGGACTTTCAGCGTGGATCACAGACACATAAACCTTCTAATAAGTGCTAAGTAGCATACCAGTAAAATGCTGGGATTTCAGTACTTTTATTTCTATTTCTTTTAGTACAATTAACCGTGCAGCAGGCTATAATATTTGTTCGATAGCTACTTTAAAAACTACCGTAAAGTACCAACACTATGAACGCTGTGGCGTGGTCCAAGTCCATGAGTCAAAGTTAGTTATTGAATTAGTTAGTTTTCTTGGAAAAATCCACATTTGGTTCTCCAAACCCAAACATTAGTCATAAGCTGGTGAGTTTGTTTGGACTGGACCAGCAGAGCTTGGCTGTGGTCGCCCCACGGTCGCTTTTTCTTTTCTTTTACCTGTGTGTGCACATAATATAATTCTGTTTAACTGTCCACACCTTTGCGTGTCAGCACCTCCTCCTCTAACAGTAACCCAGCTTCCTCTGACCTCAGCGCAGTCCAAGAAAAATATATCTTTCGCCACGCTGTGAGCCTCCACAGAAGGCCCAGCTCTCACACTCACACGACTGGATGACATGCTAATTATTACTTTAGAGGGCAATGTGAGTTGCTGTCTGCACATGCACAGTGTTGAGAGAGGGATGAGTTATCTGTGCCAGACAGGAGGAGGGTGAGGGGGGTATGGAGGAAGAAAGGGAGGAGGGGGATATCACTAAGCTCCATTTGAAATTGGGATTATCCCCGTTGGACTCCCCTTCCACTCTCTCTCTGGCATTCCTGGGAGGCTTCAGAGCTCAGGCAAGGTTCTTCAATAGAAATGAAAAAAGAGACTGCTGCATCAAGGAGATAATTGTCAAAGTGCTGCCAGAGCGAAGTGGAAACTGCAAACCAGCCCCAGCCTGCGCCCAGCCGCAGACCCCTATAACCCGACGCCTACTTCCATGCCCACCCTCTCCCCATTAACCCCCTATCCTCGCCTGCCAGGGGATGAACCTAGAGAGTCAGATTAAAACAGCACAGACTTTTGAAGTGGCACTACCCCGCCTCTGTATCTGATGCCTCTCTTTAGCAGCCTCTGATCCCAGCCTCGGTCTTCCCTCTCTACATCCATCAGTGTAATGCGATCGGGGGAAACAGAGAGAGTGCGCGGCAGTGGCACCCACCGGAGAACCGCTCTGCGGGGACGTGTTCTGCAGCGCCATTACGGCTGCATTGTGTCGGAGAAGAATGTGAAAGGCATCTTTACGATTGTGCAAAGAGCTAGAAAACACTGCCAGGATTGTAAGCCTCAGGTTTCGCATATGAAGCAGCATTAACTACACAGTTTACTGAGGAGCGTTCGCTTTAATTGGGCATCCCGTTGTGAAACACGATGGCTACTGGCAGCGTGAAACTATACCACTGTTGTTATGGATCATTTGGGAGAATCACACGAAACCTTTTAAATAATTTGCAGGGTGATCAGTAATTAGGCCCATGGTATGAATCGCAGCTTCTGTGCTGTATTTGTCTGTCTTACGCCACTTGCTGTTTCTTAAACTTCACATCAAGGCCTGGACATGCTGCTTTTGGCCTGCTCTACTAAAACTCCTACAAGAAAAACAGCAGGTTTCCCTTTAGGTGTTTGACAAAGCACAGGTCAGGGTTTATTCTGGGAGCGCCTCTGTCTCCTTCCAACAAGCCCGCCCCTGTCTGCCGTGGGTCGAGCTGCTCATTCCCGGCCTCGTCGCTGCTGTAGGTTTTCCCTGGAATTTTCACACCCTAAACCCAGAGGCGTGGTGCGGTGCAGGACAGGGCAGCCCTCTGTCTCCCGCTCTCTCTTGATGCCACTCCGAAGTGCAATCTAAGTCCATCAGGAGCAGGATGCCGGGGTTTCCTGTCAGGGAGAAAACACAAGTCTACATGTAGGCTCGTAAAGGCGGCGCTGCCTGCTCTGCGGCCTGAGGGTGGTGGGCTCGCCATTAAAAAGGCATTTAAAGCTGTTAGGTGAGATTATGACCGCTGGAAACGGCTGTCTAAACAAAACGTGAAAATAAATGATCTGGCTTTGAGAACAACTAGCTTTATTTTTCTTTGGGTTTTGTGGATGCTCTGTGATATCCGAGCCTCGCCTCGCACATTCCCACACACTGCTGTTTCCACGGATGCTCGGGTTGATTGCATCGTTTGAGTCATTCACGCTTGAACGAAGCATCCATGCGAGTTTTTTTTTATTTATTTTTTTTATCTCGACTTAGTTTAATTGTTGAACTTACTTATTTAAAAATCTGATTTCTCTGGAGCATTTCATGTAGAAAACGAAGTTGAGATAAAAGCGGGGAGTGGGGGAAGAGTGGGAGCACAGCATGGTTAAATAGGCCTTGAAGCCACGATAGAAATCAGCTATTTCTGTGCATGAAAACAGATTTTGCATGTGCTGCAATCTTCAAGACTGTGTGCGACATCGTTTGTAACACTGCATCAAGTAACATTTGCTTTAATATGATGAGTGAATGCCCCTTTTTTTAGCAGTTAATTTCACGTGAAATTCTCTTGCTGCTAATTCAGCTTCAGGTTTCATTTCAGGAATTCGACGTAATCCAAGTCAAAGTCCGAATAAATGAGGAAACGACCCTCAATACCACACAATTGTGTCCATGTTGGACTTTTAATAATGCCTGACAGAGGCTTGGCTTTTATATAAATATAAAATATTTCCAGGAAATATCACAGGCCATACCTAAGGCCTCATTTTTACAAACATCTTAAAGATCAGTCATCGTGGTCCAATGCCTGCTAACCCATGGTGTCTATTAATAGGTATCGGATGTATAAATATATAGAAATGGAAAAGTTTTTTTTTTTTTTAAAAGCTTTCTGCACATATTAGCAGGCTTTTGTTGGACAGAGAGTTACACTGGCTATCACAAAGGTGACCCCCTTTTAAAAAAAATTCATCTCTATTTGTAAACAATGACCGGGGGATAGAACAGGAAGTCTTGGCCTGGATATCTGCTGGCTACAGCAGCCCCCCTGAGGCTAAGTCATCAGACTGGCTGATGATTGGCTAAACCGCAGCGCTGTTTTCGGCCACACAAACACTAGAAAACCACATCAGAGAAGTCTAAGCGCAGCATAACTGCAGTAACTGTTACAGAACTACTAAATTAGAAAAAGACTGTATTATGCTGTACGACTGTAGCCTGTTGTTAGGGTTTTATTCCTCAAAGGCATCAACATTTAATCTATTCCAGTGTATTCACAAGGAATTAGAGAAAATGTCCTGTATTTTTCCCCGCAGTTTGTTACAGCAAAGTTTCAGATTTCTGCATAAATGTTTTGATATAATCATTAAATAGAACTTCCACAGTAATTAAGATTGTTTAAACAGCTAAGCCATTGGCTCTTCTACTCACCTGGATTAGATTTAGTCAAAGCTTTCCAAGTTGGGTGAGCAAATAAGCCACACTGGGAGTGCTCCTGATTGGCAATATCAATTAATTTTGAGCACAGGGTTTAATTAGTTCGCTGTAAGTGGATCAAGGTATGATGTTTATCTGACAGTGATTTATGTGAGGGTTTAAAAAGCATCTTTTGAGTGGATGTCTTTCGTAGCATGCGTCCAGCAGATAAAGGGGGTTCCTGAGGGGCACCCTGCCTTAGAATGGAGCGGGAGAAAGGCTTCGGTCCTTGTGGAGCTCCAGCGCTGAGGGGCCCTCGTAGAGCATTTTTGACAGCTGTTTGGAGGACGTGTGACAGCGTGGAGGTTTGGGAACCAGGGGGGGACTCAGGTGCTGTCTCGGCAGATTGGCCTTATCAGCCACGGGCAGGGGCCGGGGCCGAGATGGGGTCCCCCCTCCAGCACTCAGCACATTCAGTGGGTGACGAGCGCTGACAGCCAGGTCCAAATCGCATCTCCACACTGTCCCTTTCTGGGCCATATTTCTGTATGTGTGTGTGTGTGACCGAGTGACTCGGAGTGTGTGCGTGGGTGGGGTTGGGGAGCTCCCTTGGCAATGATAAATGGGCCACTCATTATTTAGCATATTCCTGGGGTGTGTGTATTATTTGCTATAGTGCCCATGGCTGTCCAAGAGAGAAGTGGTACACTCTAATGTAGTGGCGCTCCATGATAATTGAATTGATGGAGCCCTGGGGGACAGAGTGCACAGATTTTAGTGAATAAAACACTGTTTAGACTTGCTTTCGTCACAAGCCATCAGAAAACGCACGCTCCGATAAATACTTGGATGTTTCCTTCCAAACAAACGAGACCATAATTATTATTCATCCTTGGAGTTAAAATGCTATGAATGATGTTTCTTTTTTTTCTTTTTTTTAATCTTTACAACTTGGATTTGTGTGCCAGCCAGCCAGGAGGCCTGACCCCCCCCCACGTTACACTTTCATTTGAATCCAGCCTTGCTGATACACACAAACAGCCCGGTGACATGTTTTATTAATGAATGAAGAACCTGCGCGGCGCATTGTGTCCCCGATGTTTGCTTTACCAGCGAGCCTCCGAGCCGCTCCCGGCCCTTTGATTAGGCAAAGAGCTCCAACCGAAGGGGGGGGGGGGGGGGGGGGG
>VUQJ01021081.1:12496-25835 GCA_015108635.1 Andinoacara biseriatus | reverse complement strand
TCGTTTCATTATTTTCATAATTTAGGAACCAAACTGATTTATAAAACTGGATGTTTGTGGATTTTATGTTCAGGTTTCCTTCAATCAGTTTAATAAAACATAAGAAAACTGACAGTTTGGAGATGTTAAATTATACAGTAAATGTATATAGTGCAGTGTTATGGTAACACCAAGTACACGCTGTCTGCTGTGACTGAAACCCACAGAAAGCAGAATCCTGACTGTGAGTGAAGGCTGACCTCTACTGGTGAATTGCAGAAATGCAGGTGGAGGGCTGACGCATTAACTGATGCTTGAGTTCCGTGTTTTAATGGATTTAGGCTGTAAAATGTTAAACTTGTTTATCTGTTGGTGTGTTGGTACGTCTGGTGTGACGTGAGACCCATCCGTGCAGTTTTTAAAAGTTGAAAATTACGGCTCTCTCCAAACAGTGGTAAGAACGGCTCTTTGGACAACTGTGGATCAACTCCAACACTTCAGGTAAAGTTACTTCTGCCTTACCCGTCGTGGTTGTACTGGTGGATGACAGAGATGGTGCGAGGGTGCAGGTGGATCCTGAGGAAGTCAGACCACACCCTCACGCTGCCCTCCAGCCTGTAGTGCTTTTGTACTCTAGCCAGGTGGCTGTTCACCGTATCCACGCTCAGTGACCCTGCTGGTGGGAGAGACTGTTTTGGGTTTTTTTTTTGGCACAGACACTTGTGTTTCACGCAGGTTTGGTTCAGAGGTTTTCTTACCGGAACACTGAGGCTGGGAACTGGGGGGAAAATCTGCCTCTGTGAGTATCTCCCCTTTCTAGACACAAAGATCACAGTCAGAATGAGAGGCTGAGCTCTTTGGAGATGTCTCTACTGAGCGATGTTTGTCTGGAAAATGTCGTTATTTTATTGGGGAAGCTGTGAGACATCATCCTCTGAAGTATTACTTATAGTGGTTTTTACAGAGATGATGAGAAAGCATTAGCGATCACACTGAACTGGACCCAGACCGACTCCTTAAAGCGGTCCAGAGGACGGCTCGTTTAACTGCTCCCAGGCTCGAGATGCAGTAATGTGATTTGTTTCTGGAGTAAATCACTTTGTGTCTGCCTGAAATACTCACATCCAACTTATCCAGGTCTTCAAGGAAGGAGTTCTTTGCAGGAGGGCTTTCTTTGTGCATCATGATGCTTCCATCCCTGCCAAATTAGAAACACGTTTAGTTTTTTTAAAAGATATATATAGTTACTATGAAAATAATATGAAAGGATATCCTATAGCATTTGATTTGCCCTTAAGACTTAAACAGGTTGTGATGGAGTTGGGACAAGGAGAAAAACCAGTTAAAAATGCAAAGAGAGCCTCTCATTCACCATGTGACTGCAGACGTGTCCTTGCCTGCGTCATACAAACTTCCCTCCTGACACAGAGTGCGAAGACTTCCTGTTAGAGAGAAAGCCGTCATAAATAACCAAAAAACTTTATAACAAGAGCTTCAATTTAAACCCCAACACAAACTAGGAAATCTTTCAGTGAGTCAGTGAACAGACCGAAATAAAGACACGAATGTTTTAGCGTGCAGTGGGAGACGCTACCTTTCAGATCTATGGCGATGAGTCGCGGTGTGTAGGTGACGTGGCCGCCCAGAGTCTGTCCTTCGCGAAACACAACATCGCTCTGGATCTCTCCCGGCGGCGTCTCCGGATCGTACGATAAAGACGCATCCTGGAAACCGAGAGAAGAACACCTCCGATTATCTGCCAGCGCGGTGATCAAAAAAAATATTATTTCACACATTCAGAAGTCAACAAACTGGTTCATCCTTAGAAGGAACGAATGCACCAACCAGCAACATCAAAAGGACTGACAGAAGACAAATAAAGTGGATCATGACATATTTAAATACATTTTTCATGGGCTCAACTCTCCTGCTGCATTTTCCTTATCAATGTGGCTCCTTTTAAGGGTAAAACAGGGTTTCCAACAGTGTAAGATTTATTGCCAAGCATTGTTACAACAAAGAAATAATGAATCAAACACAAATTTCCTTACTTTTTGTGCTATGTTTAGATGACATGACTGCTGATAGAAGGAGCAGGATGGATTGTGTGCAGGGCTACACCCTCTGCTCAGATTCAGCCTAATGCTGCAAAACTGATCAGACAGCGCAGTGCAAACGGATAATGTCCCAAAGCATACTGCAAAAGCAATCCAAGAGTTTCTCAAAGCAAACAAATTGGATATTCTTCAGTGGCCAGGCTAACAGAGCATGCTTTTCAGTTACTGAGGATAAAACCTGAATAGAGAAAGACCTCCACTGAAGGTGGCTGCAGTAAAGGCCTGGCAGAGCATCTCAAGGGAGGAAACTGAGTTTAATGATGTCTGTGGGTTCTCGACTTCAGGCAGTCTGACTGCAAAGGATTTTTATCCAAGTATTAAGAACAATCTTTTTATTTATTTATTTTTAAATTGTAGTAGTTCTTGGAGCCTCTGATAATGGGGGACTGTGGCTGCAGGTCCTGAACAGTTAGTGCCAAATTTGAGCAAAACGTCAATCACATCTTGATCGTTTGAGTTGAAATGATGGGTACAAAGCCAAAACTACACAAATGGTGTCCTGGTCCAACAAATGATGGACCTGACTATATATTAAAAGTTTGTGTGCGTTTTCTCCTGCATCTGCATCTTTAGAAAGATGCTCGCCACAGACTGGTGACCTGCTAATTTAGCAGCTTTAGCCACATAAATCCCGGCGGTCGGCATCGGTTTGTGGTCTACGCCATGCGGATCAGATTAATTAAAACTTCACGCACCAGTCTATCAAACTGAGGCTGACCCGAGCTAACTCTGCAGCTCACAGCGGGCTCGGAAGTTTGACAACACACGCACAGCTAACGTTAGCGAGCTAGCATAGCGTTAGCCTCGCGCGCGTGTTCCTCACCTGTAAATTCCACCAGTGAGTTCCCACGAAGTTGGAATAATGTCCCAGCTGGAGGGTGATCACTTCCCTACAAAGGCTGCTCATCGTGACGGAAATCAATGTGCAACACAGAAAATAAAACCCACTGCTGCGAACATGATCGGCATGTTTAGAAGTGACAACACTGAGAGGAGAGAGGAGTTAACAGGCAAGGGATGCAGGGCATTGGCTGGCAGAGGAGTGAGATGAAATGTGATTGGGGGGGATCAGTGACGTCGGTATGATAGTTTGGTTTCACTGTGCCTTAACTTCACGTGGGGTCCAACCATACAGTACTACAGCGCAACAAGACAGTACTGCAGTACAGCGTCGACGGTTGTGTTCTCGTTTACTTACTATTTCAAATACCTAAAGTACAAATGACAAATACTAAATAAAAGTATTTTAACTGCATTTTTGTTTGGTGGGTTACTGGACCAAAATTTTATTGCATTAAATCTGTTTACGCTAACGTGGTGATATCCAAGTTCATAAGCTGTAGCAGTGCTGAGAAAGAGCAGCACAGATGTGACGTTTTCTTTGTTGATGGAGTCTACAGAAAGCATATATGATGTTTCCAGAAGCTTTTCCTTTTAGTGTATTACATAACAGCAGCTTTCCATAAACTTCTCCCACGCTGGAGAGTATCATGCCTTTATATACAAGAACACAGTGCTGACTTCCTTTATAATAAGAACTATATACCACAGACAGGATCACTGAGGAACTAACAGCAAATAAGCCACAGTTTAAAAACTGTCTGATCCATTTTTTACAATCTTATTATCAAAGTAACTATAAAAATATAGCTGCCAAGTTCAGAAAAGCTAACATGAGGCCTTATTATCTATCCAGTTTATAGCTGAAGTAATATATATTATATACAGTGTTAGATATTATATGTACTAGTGCTGACTAACACACAGAAATGCTGCATATTGTGGTTAATGTCACGAGAATATGTCTGAATGAACTTATGAGGAACATTAATGTAAAACCAACCTGTGTATAAAGGACAGAATGACGCTGCTTTATTGACTGAGGAAACCAGCAACACATCTTCATCATTATAGTGCATAATTTTAGAATATTGGCTCAAAATTAGTCTTTAGAAAGCAACTGTTAATAATTCACCTGGCTTATATTAGTGCTGCCACCTTGTGGTCATAACGGTTTTATGCTGTGATGCATTTGCCTCAGAAGTCAGATGTTGGAGCTGGAAGTGAAGTCACTCCCAAGTTCCAGCAGTAAATTTGGGAAAGGAAGGAAAACGGGGTTTGTTTTGCCCCTTAGAAAGATAGAGTCATTCATGCGTCACTGCACCTAAAAATGCTCCTGGTGCAATTTAAATGCCTTTCTGAGCCAATGAGTGTAGAAGCCTTGTTCTGTTCACACAGAATAAGATATTACATACACTGCAGCATCTTTCATTCTGAATGCGGGAAGGTCGGAGGTTAACACCGCTGCTGTTACCTGGGCTGACGTCAGACTAGTGCTGCCTTCAGGGGCCAACTCACAGCAGTAATTCTAAAGATCAGCAGGTTTGCTTTCTGGTTAATGGATAATAGAAAAAAAGAAAAAAGAATGACGTAAATTTTAGTTTGTAGAAAACTTTCCCATAATGGTTTGTGTTAGGTTTTTATTTCTGTATCAGCTGTAAACTTTCAGAGAAAATTCTAAACATCCACTCTCACTTGAAGTGGCAGTTATTTATATTTCATAACCAGGTTTTTGTTTTTATTTTTTAAACAGTTGAGTTTCCTGAGTGGATTTGCTTGACTTATGTTAATTTTCTTCATTATAAAAGCGTAGAGCAGTGGTTCTCAAAGTGTGGGCCGCGGCCCCCTGGTGTGTCGCGTTTAAGTGGCCTGCGGCACTCTTGACTTTGGAAGCCACTGGCTTAGAGGATCATAGGAGCAAAACTTTAGAGCAGATATGCATTTAAATTTATTTTATGAGCCAATACTTTAGCTCCTGGTTTTCCTTTAGAAGTGTATTTTATTTTTATTATTGAAAATCTTTCTCAGTTCAACTTTCAGATTTTAGTTTAGTTTTAATATAACTACCATGATAACAAAAGGTACATTTTTTTTACTAACATTTGATTTGTGGGAAAATTAAATCTTTTATGTGCAATTTATCTGTTGTTTTTTTTTAAAAACATATTCAAAGTGAAGCAGCCTAAATAAATAAATCAGATGACTTTCAAACTATTATGCAAACGTCTCCGTGTTGCTTTCAGCATGTTCGTCCAGTCAAAGTTTAACATTTTTGTTTGACTGTAAGTGATGGCTGTAAATGTGCATCAGACATAACAGGAGATTTTCAGCTCACACGTGAGCAGCTGTTTTTTTATTTTTTATTATTAAAGTCACAGGGAGAGATCTAACAAACATCTGAGAGCTTTTACTGCTGAATTACAGTTTTAATCTATGGGTGAATGAGCAGTCCGGGGAGGTTTCATGGTTCACTGAAAAAAGGACACGAAGGACTGAAACCAGTCGCGCACGTCGCTCAGCTTATCCGCCATGGTGGATCGCAGGTCGTCAGCAGTGTCCTCGATGCTGTCCTTCATGTCCTCGAAGCGCTCCTTGATGTTCTCAGCTGTGTTCTGCATCTTGGTCTTCATGTTCTCGACCTGAGACTTGAGCAGATCGTTCAGGGTGGTGATCTTCGCCTGGGCGTTGTCTCGCACCTGAGCAAAGTAAGGGTCCAGTCTTGTCCTCAGGTCCTCCATGTTGTCAGAGGTACGGGACTGAATCTCCCCGAAATACTCGGAAACATGCCTGAAAAAAGATTTTTAAAAATTACATTTTGGATAAAATAAGTGATTTATGACATTCTGATCACGCTGTTTGAGGAAAATGTGTTATTATTACCTGCTTCCTCAGTATCTGTTTAACACTTCACATTTATTTACACTGTAGCGCTTCCTTATTAAAATGTACTTCACATTTTCATCTGTTTTGTTCACATAACTTTTACATCTTAAGTTACTTTTAAAATGTGTTCTTAGTGCTGGAACGAGGCCGTATTTTATTCTTTACACTTGAGTTTTGTAGTTGATGATTCCTGTAGCTAGTTTCCATCATTTTTCCATAAAGTTGCAGGTAATTGTATATTACTGCATTGTTCTCAGATAATATAGTTCAGTAACGAGTATAATACTTCACTCTAAACTTAGAAGTATAAAACAAAAGTACTTATACATAAATAAACATTCCTTATTGTCCTCGTACAGCACTTTGGTTAACGCTGTTATTTTTTAAAATGTGCTTTATAAATAAATTGGAAGAAAAGTGGACCTTGTTCTCATTTCCCCTGTTGGTTTTAAAAGTTCACACCATAAAAAAATAAAAATGTATCAAGTATTTACCTGGTTAGAAGCAGCAGCCACCAAAAAAAACAAACAAATAAACAAAAAAAAAAACAACTAACTTAATACAGTGTTTTAAATGTGTTTAGATTCTTCAGATAATTCAAAATAATGTAATTGTTTAAATGTCTAAATTTTGCCCTGCTGGGACTCTTCAAAAGGCCAAATTGTTTCTTTTTTCACACCAAAATCCACAAACTTTAAATTAAGAAAATAGAAACAATATAACATTATTAAAAATCAACACTGTTTCTGGGGAGATTGTCAAAAGGAGAATCTGAAGTAAATGAAATCCACTTTGGGAGTGTCGTTAGCGACAGTCAGTAAAACTATCATATTGGACCGCGTTTCCCATCAGCCTCCAGCTCCTCACGGCTCCCTGCTTCACTCACCTCTTGATCTCCTGCGTGTCCTTGCTGAGGCGTTTCTTCAGTTTGCGGGTGTAGGCGGAGACCCGGGTCCTGACGTCGTCGGTGTTCTGCTCCATCATGGACTGAAGCTCCTGCATGTACCTGTTCATCTGCTCTCGGGCCTCCGTCATGTGTTCGCGGAGTTTGTCAGCCAGGAGCTGCAAGTCTTTGCCCAGACGGTCTGTGGCCTCTTGGGTGTAGGGAGCCAGCTTGGTCTGCAGGTCATCCTTGTACATGGCCAGCTCTGCCATGCTGTCCTGGATCAGGGTGCTGTTCATGGACGGGGGGGCGAAATGGATCAGTTTAAAAGTTGTGGTTTTGATGCACTCATGATCCAAAGGGGGTAAAGATGGGGTCGGCACTCATCAAGGCCTCATAAAAACATCAAATGAGCTTCGAATATACTGCAACCTGCTGCTCAGACCGTCGACACGCTGCTGTTACATAACCACACTTTTATGTCACAGATACAATGTTTGCAAATATTATTTACATCTAAGTCCTGGAGTTAAACCGTAGTAACAGGAAAGGAGAAGCAAACATTTTATGAAGTAAAAATTTTGCTGCAAAAATCAGGTTCATGATTCTTTCTATAAAAAGTGTTGATTGATGATTATACTAAATACTGTAGGCAGCAGCATGTAAAGTAACAGGAAACTCTGATGCAGCTGTAAGTGTAACGTTTCCATCTGAGGACTCGGATTTGTTTACATTTGCTTTGTAACTTAGTAACCACTTTGGATCATGAAACATTGTGTCAAACCCGTGTGTGATATGTGCTGTTATATGTGGCGAGCCACACTGATGAAGGTCGGTGTGTTGGACCACAGAAATGAAGGAACTCACTCCAGTTCTCTGCTTATCTGCGAGCTCCTCATGTCCTTCACCACCACATCAGCCTTCGAGTTCAGGTCTGTGACATAATCCTTAAACTTCTCGACGGTGACTTCCCAGCTGTTCTCCCAGTCCTGCTGAAGCACGCTTCGTGCATGGCAGCCTGGTTTGGATGAGGAAGAACGTGTCAAATAGTTACTTTTAGATGGAACATGTGTTTGATCAAAGGCTGCAAATTAAAGAGTTTCTCCTTTTTCTCATTTTGTCAAATCTTAGACCCAAAAAATGACTCAGAAATCACTAAAGAAACTCTAGAATAAATATGCTGCACTTATGTTTAGAGGCAGTTTGTTTTATTCAGTGTGTAACTAAATGTAACTGGGTAGGTTGCACTTTTTCAAAATAAAAGCCTCCAAATGTAACAGGAGCTTAGGCTTTTCCTCCCTTTCTCCTCGCTCGAGTTTCTCCTTCCTGTTCTTCGTCTTTTTGTCTCCACATTTTCCATCAGTTCTACTTTTCTGTCTTATTTTTCTGGATCACAGGAACTTCAGTTTTCAACAATATGCAACCTGAGCGCTCCCACATTCTCCTGTCCACATAATTCATGTTAGTTTTCTTCTCCTTTTTCTTTAATTTGGCCCTAAAGAGACGAACTAACCTGAGAAGACTGCCAAAGCAAGGATTACTGCAAACACCCTCATGATGACCAGAGATTAGCACACCTGGAATGTGATATGATAAAAAACAGAATGAATTTGCAAATCAAGTTTTACTTACAAATGGCCAAAATTCTCCCATTAAGCATTATTTTAGAGACCTTTTTTTGACATCTTAGTCATTAAATCATCTGTTATTTGGAGTAAAAAAATTAATTCAAATACTAGAAATGAAATAATTTAAAAAAAAAGATTTTGGATCCTCACCTTTGGCGATCCGATCTGTGACGTCTGTGAGACTGATGGAGCTGCTCAGCCGGTATTTATACCGGTTGGGTGGTGTTGATGTAATCACACAGATATCAAGAGGAATCCTGACCCGCGGCCGAAGTTCCCGGCACAAAATGCGTTGTTGTCACTTTATTGCTGTGTGTGTTGTTTTGGCTCCACGTCGCACACTGAAGGAGACGTGCAGACACAGGTCAGAAATAACACCTGAACTCAGAGCTTCCCCCTCAGGAGTTGGAGTTCAATGAGGTTTGATTCTCCCTCCACGATCAGATGATCAGAAAAAAATGTGTTTTTTGTTTGTTTGTTTGTTCGTTACGGTTTCTTTTTCCGAGTCCCGAGTGACAGCAAAACCCTGAATGGGTTAAAGGTCTTTTATCATCGTATCATTAATAGCTTTATTGTCTGCAGATGTGGGAACTTACAGGTAGATTTTTTTTTTATTAAAAATACATGTAATAAAATAAATGGATGCATTAAACATAAATTATACAAAATATCAGAAAAGGCATGAAATTATCAGACACCTGTCAGAAAAACAACAGTTTTTGTTGTTTATCAGGCGAATATCAGACTGAACTCATTCATGTTTTTTAGCCACTGATATACATTTGGCTGTAATTTGACATATTAATAAAAAAGTAAAATAAAATAATGTGTATTATTACGTTACTATTTTTAAAATTGGGAGGGTGTAAAATATAAATTCATGATAGCGTCCATAATTATATTTTAATATTAATAATCTAATTTTGATTAAAGCAATTAGTTATTTTTGCAGTTCAAATGCAGTGTTTCATTTATTTTTGACAGAAAAATAAATAAGCCATTAAATTTATTACTTTACGCTAAGACTTGTGATCTAAAATGTAATTGAATCACATATTAAATAATTGCAGCATTTATGATGAAATTTATTCCACAAAAAATAATTCAGTTATTTTTTAATTTACTGATTTATTAGTTTGTTGTATTGTGTTTGTTATATTTTGACCTCTAAAAATGTATCAAAACAGCAACACTACAGGTTATTTTGCTTAATTTTATTGGTTAAAAGCCACTAAAAAAATAAAACATTAAGAAAAGGAAACAAAAAAATATATTTTTTAATTTTTTATATGATTTATTTCATACATATGATTCATTTATTCTGTTTGAATGGGATTTATTTTTGCTTAAAATCCTGGAATATAAAGACAAAGATTTTATGATTTTTTGGGAAATCATTTTCATTATTTATTTATTTTGATATGTTTATAATTTATTTCATAAATATTTTTTGGTCTCACAGCTGAGGAAACAGACCATAAAATGTTGTATTCTGACTGCTTAAACATGACTGAATGTATTTTCTCTGCTCTGTATTAAGTGTACAAACAAAGTGTAAACATCTGTTCCTTCATTGTCGCTTCACTATTTTGTCAGCAGCCGTTCCACATGGACTTCAACAATCAGAGCTCGATCATTGTAAACATTTGGTTTGGCCAACACGGAGCACAAATGTTTGCGAGGTCAGAAAAAGGAAGAGAACCAGAGGACTGTGTGAAGAACGAGGGCGAGGATAGAAACACAATGTGGAACTGATGAAATCACTGACGACCATGTGATGAGCAAACGTTCAACTAAATCTGAGCCACATGACATCCTGATACTTTGACAACAGGAAAATAAAATGCTACAGTGGTGTCCTGTGGTCCACAGGTCACATCCTCACCTCTTAAATCCTGAAGAAACTCTCTGCAGCAGCTTCCAGGGAGGGCAGAGGGCTGGTTCTGGGTTTTGTTCAGTATTTGGTCTCCCAGTGTTTCCCTGTCTTTGTCTTTGTGCTTCACAGTCTTCATCGTCATCATCATTCTTTTATGTTTTAGTGTCTTCTAATATTCCTTCTTAGAGGTTCCCATTTATTGTGATTGTTTCCATAAAGCAGTGATTCTCAAATCCAGGCCTCGTCCCTCAGGTTTTAGATGTGTCCCTGATCCAACACACCTGATCCAGAGTCCTGCTAATGCCTTCTATATTTGATGCAGGTGTGCTGAAGCAGGGACACATCTAAAACCTGCAGGACTTCGGGCCATGAGGCCTGGATTTGACAATCACTGCCATGAAGACTTCCTTTTAGTTCCCGGGTCCTCTCACTGCACTCTTGACAGATCAGGCATCCATCCATCCATCCATCCATCCATCCATCCAATTCAGGGTTGTGGGGCTCTGGCTGTATCTGTATCTGTGTTTATGTATAACACACCTTTATTGCAAAATGCATTGATCCGCATACAGAAAAGCAAAAGCCACAAGAGTGTGACATTTACACTAGCTTATATATATAGATATATATATATATATATATATTTGTGTAGTTGATTCATGCGCTTACTTGTGTGTGATGTTTAAAATATCTAATATGCTGCTGTTTAATAACAGCAGGCTTTGTAGTTGCAGATTTTTGCAAACAAACTGCAGCTTCAAAGACACAAAGATACAAACTGCAGCATCATTTTCTGCTTCAGTGCTATGAGCAGAACTATCAGCTGTATCTGGTTTCTGAACATTTAAGCTTTGCTGAGCAGCAAACACAGGACGTGCAAGTTACTGTGCTTAAAAATGCTCAATATGAATTTGTTGACAAGTTTTTAAATGTTTCATGTATTTTCTCTTTCCAACACAAAGAAAAGACCAGAATTCACTGAATGTGTTTATTGTTGTTTTTCCAACACTTTTAGTGGTAAAAATGTAACGTGAGAAATCTCAGAGCGGCTCTTCCACAGATGTGAAATCTTGAAAATGAGGTATCGTGTTTTCTATCTAGACATTAAAATCCAGCCCGACATCGAAGCAATCACTGATGACGAGACAGCAGAAAATGATTCTCGTCCATTTATCAGGTCAGTTTTTATGAACGGCGTTCCTAGATCAGGCCTCTGATCCTCTGGGTCATCTGAGTCATCTGGGCCTCAAAGCTCCTCTGCAACTCCTGCAGGCTCTCCTGCATCTTCTCCTTTATCTCCTCAGTGTAGGGAACCATCTGGGCCTGCAGCTGGTTCATTTTCTGCTCCAACTGCCTCTTCAGCTCTTTGCTTTTCTGCTGCAGGACGACCTTCAAGGCCTCTGGGTCCTCAGTGTAGGGGGCAGTGTCCTTCTTCAGCTCCTCCACCTTGGCCATCAGTTCTTCAGTGTAGGGCTGCAGGCGGGTCCTGATGACAGCCAGACCCTTCTCCAGACCGGCCTTCAGCTGCTCTTCCTCCTGGGAGAACTTAGACATGAAGCCCTGGGCCAGATGAGCCACCTGAGAGCGCATGGTGTCGGTGAAGGTGTTGATGGTGTCGGTGCCGGTTGCGATGAAGGTGCTGCAGAAACAAGCAGAACTTTGAATGAAAAACTTCATCTTCAAGTTTCCTTTTCATCTTCTTTCAATACAAATTACAGCCTCTTGAATACAGACACTCTAAGGCTCTTACTTCATCTCCTGTCCCAGCTGGAACTCTCTGATCTTCTTCAGGGACTCCCCAGCAGTCGCGGTCGCCTTTGAAACGTAGTCCCAGAAAGCATCTTTCACCATGTCAGCCTGCTGTTTGGGCCGCTCGTGCCACGCGACGTCGGCATTGCAACCTGCAGAGAGCGAAGAGGCAAAAATTATCATTGTTCACGAATACTTCTCGATCAAAGCTAATGGACGACGTTTCTCACCGGTGAAAATAGCGAGGACGAGCACCACGAGGACCTTCATCTCTGACACCTGAAAGAAGAAACTTAGTGAAATTAACAGTTTGTGGTGATTTTTGTCACTGACGTGACTTCAGCTCACTGGTGTCCTACCTGCAGGGCTTCCTGTTCAGCAGCTGATTGCTGTGTGCGCTCTCAGGACTGAGTATATATGAGCAGCTGGTCATGTGGAGGAAGCAGGAGTAAAGTCCAGCACCGAGTGCTGCGCTGTCACTGCTGCTTCCACATCACAGTGTTGACAGAGAGTCAGGGATGACATTTCCACTGAACCCTTGTAGTCCTCTCACACTACCTTTAAGATGTGTTCAGCTGCTTTTTTTTTTTTACATGCTGGCAGTTCTTGCATTAGCCCCTTTTTAAAGCTGCATGCTAACATTTGTGGCTCAGCACTGAAACTCAGCATCAGCTCAGCCTGATGGGATCAGCCGTCTGGCAGATATTTGGTTTGATATGTTCCCAAAGAAGTCCAGGGAATATGGATTTGTAAACAGATTGTAAACAGATACAAAGAAGCAAAATCAATCAGAACAATTAATCAATTAAACTACAAACAGCGAGGACACCGTCACCACCAACAAACTGAAAACTAGTACGTCAAAGAAACACAATAAACGGTTTGTGAAGCTCTGAAATCATAACTGTTTCTAGGTGGAGATAAAAAACACTCCAACAGGAAGTATCTGTGCCACAAAAAAACTCTCAAGAGGACCTGATATGCAGATGTGACAGGGACAGGTAGATGAGGGGTGAACAACAAACACTAATATTTACATAAATGCTAATAAAACATGGAGCACGATGAGGCAGGTTAGTCCAAAAATGCAATTTTAAAACAACACAATTAGAAATAAGACAAACTTGACAACAACCGGGAGAGAAAAGCAGAAAGTAAATACAGACCAGGGAGAACGAGGAAGTAAAAACACAGACGGCATCACGAGAAGGAAACCTTCAAAATAAAACAGGAAGTGAACTGAACACAGAGCGAGTGAACACAAAAAAAAAAAAACAACAGAAAAAAAAAAAAAAAAAAAAAAAAAAAAAAAAAAAAAAAAAAAAAAAAAAAAAAAAAATAAATAAAGTAAAAAAAAAAAAAAAGGAAGAAAAAAGAAAAGAAA
>VUQJ01021080.1:3843-20781 GCA_015108635.1 Andinoacara biseriatus | reverse complement strand
TTTTTTATAAAGTGAACTGATTAGTCATTTTTTAAAGCATACTCATTTTGCATTAATTGCTAAAACCTTATGAGATACATAAAGAGAAACTGTTAATTAAAACATTTACATCACATATCTGTAAAAAAGAACACAAAGGGATGACATAAGCTGATTTTCTTTTATAAACCAGTCCACTCCAGATATTCCAGATATCACATCCCTACTGTATCTGTGTGTTTGTGTGTGTGTGTGTGTGTGTGTGTGTGTGCGTGCGTGCGTGCGTGCGTGCGTGCGTGTGTGTGATCCCTGTGGCTCATCACATCAATCCTCATCCGATGTATTTCTCAAGTAATTTTACATGCACATTAACATACCGGTTATATTCACATCCTGGTTAAAACTATGGCTGCGTCTATTGCAAATTGTCTATTTCATTGTTACTGAACAGAAGAATCTGTTGATTATTTTATTGTGAAATCATCTGCTTTATAAAAGGTTGGATTTTCCCACAGCCTAAGGTGATGTCATCAAGGCAAAATCCTAAACAGAACAGTTTATTAATAGCCCATTTTGGTGGCTAGAAGGTTTCATTTTTTTTAATTTGTGCTTTAAAATCTCTAAAACAATTTAAGGATTACAAGATACAGTAGTTGATTCGTTACTCATTTCATTCAACAACTACTTTACCAATAGTTTAAACCTAGCTAGTCACCTGTTTATCTGCCCATGTATAAATAAACAACTTTACAGACCAGCCTTTACTGTCAAAAGACACATTTGTGAGTGATTTTTTTTGACCAAAAAAATATGCATGGAGCACCTTATAATGAAGGTATCGCAGCCTATTAAGTATAAAATAGCCTATCAAAATTAATAACAAGTGTAAATAATTAAAACCGTTACCAAATGTTACTTCTCTCCAGTGTAGTGGAACCAAATGGAACCAAAAATCTGAATTATGTAACTATTTTCACTGCCAGCAAAACTGAATAATTGTGAAGTAGAGAAAGGAAATTTCTAATTGTGCAAATAAATCACATTGAGAAATAGCCTACATAGATAATAAAATGTTACTATTAATATTACTATTACCATGAAATTAATTTTTTTTAAATTGGTGGGTAGGCTACACTTTTTTATAACTGGAGAATGTAAAGAGTGACTTAAAGCGATGACAAATAAAATGTAAAAAAAAAAATAATAATAGTCTTTTTTTTTTTGGCCAAAGCCACAGGGAGCCATGGAGATAGGCAAATGTGGCTCCAAAAAACCTCATGTTAAATTTCACACAGGTGTGCTTAGAAGCATACCCAGAATTTATGTTTCAGAGAGCGACACAGCAAGGTCTGACTATCCAAGCTGACAATTAGCAATGAGGATCTCATAGCAGAGATGATGAAATGCTTGGGTCTGAGTTGAGACTAAGCATAAAAGACATTAAGGCATAAGAGAAGTGTGGGAGTACTATAAGACTTGATAATCAGAAAGGGAATAATGTAAGAGAAAAAGGCTGCTAGTCAAACCTCAATGAGCTTTTAAACATCCAGGAGTTATAGTTTCTCAGCAAAAATTGTATCTAGAGGAAATTTCAATTTGTATATTTGTTTTAAAATGCTCGTTGCATGGCTATATAATACATAAAGCATGTACAAATGTTTGTTGGAAAGAGAATGCAGTGTAGTTCCAAGCAAGCTTGTAGTTATACATCACAGTGCATTTTTCATCGCCACCCTTTAAAGCAGGCATGCATAAGCACAAAGCTGCTGTAATGACACACAAGTATAGGATTCATACAGCTGTTCACCACCCTGCATGTTTTTAAATTACACAGACACCCAGAACACAAATAAAGCACACACACATACAAGCCACTCTTGTTTTCCTTTCAGCCTACTGCCCTCTTGTCCCACATGCAAGTTCCAGGGTCAGCCAGTAAAGGCCCAGTCATCCATCAAAACAGTGATGCTCCCAGAGTTCCTCTATGAGGGTTAGGGGAGTAGCACAGATGTGACAAGGGGGGGAAAGGATTCATACTTTGCCTTCTCTGTCTATATTTTTCTTTTCTCCTGCCCTCGTCTCATTCGCTGTGACTTTCCCTATTGCTCTTTTCTCGCTCGCTCGCTGCCTCCTCTCAGCGCATCCATGTAATCTTGAGAGCAAGGAGGGACAGAGGGCTTGAAGGGGGTGGGGGTGAGGAAAGAAGGGATGTTCCTTCCTCTTTTATCTCATTGTGTATGACATTCAGTGCTTCTTTTAATATCAACAGCAGGGAGTCTGAGATTTGAACACTGAGAATTCAAACAGGGGATGCTGGGACACACTGACATCTTTGGTCTTCATAGTGTGTTGACATGTTTTGAAATGTTAAATCCCCTCTAAAAGTTACTTTCAGTTGTGCTCATCTTTCCTCAAACTTAACGCAGAATGACTGAAATATATTTGAATTGTTTTTTTCTTGTATATTGAGGCCACATTTAATTTTATGTATAGGTGGCATTGACACACTTGCTTGGCACACAAGTTACTCCCATAGATACATTGGTAGACTGAGAGTATTATGACGCAGTCAAATGGAACAGCATCCCATGTGCATAGTTGGAAACCTTGCATGACTTCACCATATGTGCATTCTGCACACAAGCGCTGGTAAAACTGTAAGCAGTGCACTGAGCTTTGCATGTGTGATTTTTTATTTTTTTTTCAAATTCACCCTCTTTCTCTCTCCACCTCTCTCGCCCCAATTTTTCTTTCTCAGTGCGTCTGTGCGCGTGCATGTATATGACATCTATCTGGTGGATTAAGAGTAATGCCCTGATCCTGTCACAAACTAGGCCACTGCCACATGTACGCACTGAGATGCAAGAAACTCCATCTCTGTGCGTATCATTCAGGGTGGATGGGAACAAAGCAACAACAGGGTTCTTTCTGCTGGCCCCGCGTTTGCCCCCAAAACCCACAAGTCGCCACCCTTCCCCATGCGGCTTGGCTCTATCAATAAAAAAATTCCAGCCCACTGTATATGCAACACAACACAAAGAAGCAGCTCATTTTTCAGAGGCTTACAGTAGGGACAATATTATTGAGTTGCAACCATGTGCTTTAGTAAGGAGACTGTGCATTTTGAAACCGAGCAAGGGTTTGTGTAGGATTCTGCCCGGAGAAGCTTTTGGTAATATGAAACTCGCTCACTCTCATCTTGATTCATATAATTTATTTGTTGTAAAAACTGGGCATTTCTATTTTCAAAGATTGTTATGGGAAAAAAAACACATGGGACTCAATAAAATCTCCAGTTTTTTTGGTTTTTCACTGTTAGTAAAAAATGACCTTTTCATACATATTAGGCAAGTGTACAACACTGGAAACAAAGGACTTACTCATGTGGTGACTGATTGACCCGTCACCCTCCAACCACATTGCCAGCACTCGCATGGCCTTTGGGCTGAGCTGAATCTGAGAGGTGGTTGGCTCCGTATACTACACTGACAGCAAGGCTACTTTTTCTTACTTTGGGATTCCTAAAGGAAGTCACCAGATCTCGCACTTTCTTTACCTTGTATTATTATATTTCACAGTCCTCATGACTGACGCTACACCCAAAAAAGCGTTAAATATTTTTTACATTATTTTTTTGGAAAACAAACACACCAATAAAATAACAAGGCTGAGAAGAATATTTATGGCATATTGGTAATGGCTTGTTTGATTGTAATATGCATGTATGTGTCCTTCTTAAATGTAGGCCGTTTCCACACGTGAGTATTTTTGTAAACATAGCGTTTTCTAACTGTTCTAAACTTTATCCACATAAGCAGCATTTAGGTCACTGAAAAGGGAGCTTTTTAAAAACTCCATCCGTGGTGACAATTTAGGTTTCCAGCATCAAAGGTTTTTGATGTCAGGCCCTGCACCTAATTGGCCAACATTTCTATAGGTTGAGGTTATTGTGCCGCCTCTTGCTTTAGCATGTGCCTGATAGCGCCTGTCATTGTTTTTTTTGCATTGTCGGGGAGATAGAGGGAGATATTTTTCAAAACCAAAGTGGAAAATAGACAGTTTTTTAAAATACCCGTTTACGTGTGGATTTAGCCATAGTCAGGATTCATTGTATCGAGGTAAAGAAGCAGGGTCACAGAGGTTAGGTTAGCCTAAAGGTTAGGGTCACCGGTTTGTGCCTGAAGAATTTGTTAAGTATGTGAAAGATATTTAAGTAATTTACTTTGGGGAATCTTGTTTCTTTTGTGATTTGTATTGCTTTCCTCACTGAAAGAGGGGCGTAAAGGTGAAACCCTGGTTGACGTGACAACCTCTGTACAAAATGTCAAATGTGTCAGCACCTGCCTTTGGCAGTTTGGGCCATGATACAGGCACTTGTTGATTTCTCCTGTAGGCCAAGATTTTCAAATCACCAATGCATCAGTAATCTGATGATCCACACGCTTTACCGTGATACAGGGTCGATCGTGTCACAACTGTGCGAGGCGCAGTCACAAAACTTTACAGGTATGTAGCTGACATCAAAAGTAATGGTACCGTTCATTATTCCACTGTAAAAGGCTTTCCAGCGATTCTATTAACATACAGTTTTTGTATGCATTCACTGCTGTTAATGATACTTTAAAAACAGTTCAGCATATATTTTTGCAGATTTTTATAGAAATAAATATATTCTATTATTTAGGTGAGCAGAAGATGTTTGTTTTAAGTAACCAGTCTCTGTAAACTAACAATTGTTTTACATTTGAGCTTTTGTAAAGATTAAAGAAAAACTCTTTTGTGGCTTTTGAATCGAAACTGATTCTTAGCTCTCCACATGAAATCAAAGAAGTACATTTCACAAAATGTAAAATCCATCCATGACCCTCCAATTTTCTGCTCTACCAACAGAGCTAACAAAGGAAGCAAAATGTAAAATATGTTCTTTAATTTACTCTAAAATGCTTGAAGTCTTTGCCTTTTTTAAAAATTTTCTTTAGAACTGACTTTAATACCTTAATCCTTTTCTAATTACTAATTATTTATTATTATTATATGTTTATATGATACATTTCTTAAAATGGCAAATCAGCAAACACCCAAAGGCAGTCTGTATATATTTCGGTCCTCTGCTCCTGTGTCTTAAAAAAGGAAAAGGCAACATAAACTAGTTTTCTTAGGCAAGTAAAGGATTTATGGAAAAAAGTTTTGTTTGTTTTTTAAACGTATAATTAGGGCATTTTTCTGGGAGGGTTAACATGGTTGGATAGTTTTCAGAAATCCGACAGTGGAGAAAAGGGTTGGGCTATAAGAAATGTGCACCGCTCATTATTAAATTAAAGTGCCATCAATCAACTTAAGTAATTTTAGTCATTATCCAAATAATTCATGGTATGTTTTCCGAAATAATTCATTGTGTTATATTAAAATTCATTATCAGTGACGATGTGTCACCTCATGCTCATCAGCTCATTTTAAATCTTTGATCTGTGCAACAGTGCAAGCATCTCTCAGCAGAAGGTGACAGAAATGGGCCACATCACAAACATTTTCCAAAGTCATTATGTAACTCACAAAAACGAAAATGCCAATCAAAGTTATGTTGCAGAAATTTTAACTTGCTCACACTAGTATTCAGGGCCTTACTGTCAACTTTCAGGGAAATTAACCTGTTAAAATAATTTTGCACAGTGACCATTCAGAATCTTTCAAGATGTTCTTTATTGTTATTAATGTCAAACCATGAGTGAGGTGATTGGTTTGAGAGCATGACGGTGCATGTGAATCTGAAGGAACATGAACCTTCTGAGTGTGCATTATCACAGGATCACAAAATTGAAGCTATTAACTGCTAGCATATCTGTACACCCATATGTGAGTAACAGAATCTGATAGCATAAGCCTAGCAGGTGCACTCGTCTGTAGTCAGGCCTGGATAATGTTAGCTTTGCTGTAACGTAACTGACCAGTGGTCTGTAACTAATGCAGTGCGACCAGCACTGAAAAAACCCTCTGTTCCTCTTTATGGGAAGCCAGCTCTGACCCAGTAAAGTAGTGTACCCAGTGGGTAGCCCATGTGTTTCTAATGACCTGTGTATAAAAGGAGATCCTGTTTGATTAATTCCTCCCCTTGTGTTTCTAACAAATTAACCCTGATTAACTTGGCACTAGCCAAACCCTGCGGCAGCAATGGTGGGTATGTGTCATGCTAATTGGACGTGCATAACTATCGGCAATAAAAGTGTGTTTTATCTTTTACTGCATTAGTGTAAAAATCATGTTTTATTAATACATGGTGACGTCAGCTGGTGGTTGCTCAGAAGCTGCTAATCTATGTCACACTGAAGTCACACTTTCAGTTCACATGTATGCAGTTTTTGAGGGGGAAAAAACTACATGGCTTTGAGTAAAAAAGATCTAATACTTTGTTTTAGTTGGTTCAAATAGACACTTAAACTTTGTGCAACCTGAATAACATCATATTTTAATGTGAAATTGCTTCAGATGTTGCGGCACTTTATTGTGTAAGATTTAATTTTGCTAAGTCAAAACCGCCCATTTTGCCAAATAATTTACAATTAATGCTTATGTGTTCTACAGAAGGATGATAGCTGTCTTTGTGTTTATTGGCCCAAGCAATCCAATTTCATTACCAAGACGAAAGCGAGCAGCTGATAATTTGCTCTTAATGTGTCGGTTTAATGTTAATGTGTTTTAAGTTATGGTTCTGGCCAGCTGCCCACCTATTCTCGCCTGAATATCACGGCCCTGGCTCAGTCCTCTATATTGGCCTCGTTCCTCAACTTGTCTGACAAGCCTGATTCAGTTCTCATTTGGGCACTCATCAGTTAGCAGCAATCCACATACAATACTACACAGCCAGATCTTTCCTTAGCAAAGATTGCACACTGTATACCTAATGTATAAATAAATGTGAGGTGGAGTGAAGATGCTTGTTAAGATCCAGATCGGCTTTTTTTAGACATGATCAAAATTTCTAACACAAGTACTCACATAAGCTATTCATATATGAGTACATGTCCACACACCGACTAAAAGACACCCAGGATTATCTATGAGCAGGTACACAGATGATGCTCCTGATTTTGATGCGATCACAAAGGTTAAAAACCATTTGAATCCCATTTCAACTTGTAAATCTCCAAACATTAGCCAGCACATGAAGACTGACCTTAACGTTTGTTCCTTTTAGCTGAAACTGTGGTCTTTTGCTAATAAAAACTCAGCTTACTCCCTCTATATTTTTATATTTTCTATATTAGTTTTTCTTTTCCAGTTGATATCTGCAGCATCAGACAGAATAGTCCCATTTCGTGCTGCTCAATCCATTGCTTTTTGTTGATTTGATTTGTTGGGATAGGCCTGTCTGCTTTATGGCTTTTTCGTAGCGGATCAGCTAAGTGATTGCAGGCACACAAGATGAGACATGAGGGCACATAATTTGCAACATTTTAAAAGATGTGTAGGAATGAGTACAGAGCCCTTAGCTTGTCCAAAATGTCTTACACAAATATCAAATTTAAGTATTACTTTTAGTAGTTAAATTGATCAAATGGAAGTATCAATTCTCTTAGGTTTTCTTAATCTATATTGTCAACAAATGCAGGAGTCCTGAGAATAAAATACACACTTCAGTCATTATGCATTACTCGCCACATATTCATAAATTTCTGTTTGTTTTTTTTTATTTATCAAACATTTAAAGTTCCACTTTTTTCCATCTGTTTTCCTTGCCAGACATCAACTTTCCATTCTTATATCTAATCACTTTCCCAATCCTGGTACACTATATCCGTAAATCATGCTCCCTAAAGGTTTGCGCAAGCATCTGTTCTTACAAACTCGATCTCTGTCTCTCTCTCTCGCTCCCTCTAGGTTAAGACAGCATCTGCCAGCTATAATATGCCCCTGTAGTCTCCTACACGGTGCCATTAGCTTCCTTTAGTCTGGCTATTTGTCTTTTCAAAGTGCTCCTTCACTGATCCTCCATCACCCCATTTCAGTTAATCCAAAATAGTGTTTTATTTGTCACCATTTATAAAATTAAAACTAAAAATTTGACAAAAATTTATCATCTGTCCAGCTGTGATTACATAGTTGAGGTAGTCAAATGTATTCATGTTGTCGATCTTTAATGTTTGGTGCTACCCAAGTTCTTCTATTTCTTTGATTTTTTTTTAATTACAACAAAAATATGAAGATTATCTTTTTGTTTAGATCTTCAGCCATGACTCAGAAGTGGTGCAGGGACAGGAGCTGACTGAGTAATTTCTGCAATCTGTTGTGTAGATTAGGTCCCACTATATGGATTGCTATGTAGCCCCCCCCACACACACACACACACACACACACACACACAAGAGGGGAAAGATTGGCAGCATCTAATTCCCTCTAAATCTCTCTCTGTGGACCACTTAGTAGTTTTCCTTCACTTCCATCTTGGATCATACTGAAGAATGCTGTGAGGAGCTGTGGTAACATATGGTAACATTCACCAGCACCTTCTTGGTGTAATTGTTCTTCATTTTTCCCATTCCACCATCTTTTATTCTGCAACAGTAAAATAATGAACCTGCATATATTCTGTCTCCCCTGCAAAACATGTACAAATATTTAAGTTCCCTTTGAGCTTCAGCTTCCCTCCTTTGGCCCAGATGTCAATGTTTAATCCCACCAAGTGGCACAGTCACAAAAAAAAAACCCTGATGATCAAGGCAAAAGACAGACCAGTTAGAACACCCAGAGGGAGGAAACCAGGAGGAGGAGAACAGAGAAGATGAATTCAGAGAAAAGACAGTGGAGTAACTGAAAGAGAAATTAAAGAAAAGAGAATAAGGATGAGAGCCAATAAATAGAGAGGAGGAGAGAAGAGAAGGGGAATTGCAAGAGAGAGTTGGGAGAAGTGTGGAGCATACGGTTGGAACCCCACCTCCCTTCATAAAGTCAGTCAATGTGACAGGAAGACTTATGTAACACCCCAGAGATGGAGGGAGGAGATGGGGAAAGTGTAACAAGGAGGAGGATGAAAGAGGGGGCAAGGAGAGCAGCTGTGAAACGGGAGAAAGAAGCGATTCAGGGGTTTAAAAAAATAGGATGGGGTAGAGAGATAGAGAGACAAAGTATAAGAGACAACCTTAGACAATTAAACACGAGATATATGAAGAGACTGATGAGGGCTACAGTGGGGGGAAAGGGGGGATAGATAAAAAAGCAATTGGAAAGATCTACCATGCCTTTTAGTATGGCTCTGCTGGCTTTACACTTTTCATTTGTTTTGTGGGGGAGAGATTAGCAGGAGGATTAAGAGAGAGATTCTCCCGCTCTTCATTCTTTCTCTCATCCGCTCTCTCCCTCTCTTCCTCTCTCAGAGGGACACACCCATCTACTCACTCATGCATCACGCACACACATCCTAATGACACGCAAGTAAAAAATGCTGCGCGCGCACACTATCATACTGTACATGTTATGGCTGCGGGCAGGTCATTATTTCTGTTCTCTTTTAATCTGCAGTTGTTCTGCTTCATTGATTTGTCAATTAAGATACAAAATGTCAAACTCCTTTTACAAACTCCTTAAAATGCGCACGTTTACCACAAGGATCAGCGGGTTTTTACATTTTAGAAGCTTGGCGCGGTGACGGTATTTCTCGCCTGCCAGCTGACTGTAATAAAAGTATGATTAGTGGGTTGTTAAATATTTGTCAGTCATCACCAGTCAGTCGATAAGTATTTAATATACTAATCGTTTCAATACGTATACTTACATAAACACACACTCCTGTGCATTAATGCATGTGATGTGACATGGAGGATGAAAACAAACCTGGAAACATGCACACATTTTCTACCTCTCTCTGGCATGCGTGCACACACGCACGCGCATACACACACACACACACACACATACACACATTGTTCTAGTCAGTCATTGAGGTAGATTTGGCTGTGAGCCAGTGAGGTGTAGAGGTGTAGAGGTGATTGGGCAGCTTGGGGCTCTCCAGCTATGTTTGCCAGTACATCTGGCTCGCTCACTCTCTGTCTCACCCTCAGTGTCTCCTTTCCTTCGCTCTTGTATCCACCTCCTGCTCATCTTCCTCACTCCCTCTGCTGCTCTCCATCTGTCTCTCTCACTCGTTCCTTTTATCTCATTCGCTCCTCTGTTCATTTCTCTCCACTCTTTCACACACACATGCCCTCTCTCTCTCTCTCTCTCTCTCTCTTCTCTCTCTCTCTCTCTCTTTTCTTCCCTTTTCTGAAGAGCTTAGCTTTTCTCCCTTTCTCCCTCCCTCCTTTTAAACAGCAAAAAGCAATTTCTCTCCCTTTGTCAGGGCGGTTGGCGGTAAGCCCTTAAGTAGGGATTTTCTGGTTTGGCTGGAATGCCATTAGGCGAGCTGGTGGTGACGTGCCGTGACTGACGTGCCGAATCTTTTTGATGTCATGATGTCACAATCCAGCTGAGGCTGCGGTTATGATATTGTTGGCGTCCCTGGAATGAGGGGCTTTAGTGGTCATGTCAGGAGTAAGTCTTCATAAATCCTTTATGGCACAGAAATATTAAGCTTCTTTGGTGGTACAGGAACAGAGGGAAAAACATGGCGGAACGTGCGTACATGTACAGAGAAAAATGGACACACAGACAGACACAGAGCCACCCTCGTGTTCATTTTTTCACTGAAACTGCAAGATGCATACACTCTGTTTAGGTGCAGCAGAGATCACAAACTTGCTGTTATTGCTACTGATGTGTACACAGAGGTTTGTGGTAGTATACAGTATGAAGTGATATTCTGGTGCTAAACAACAAAGCCAAGAATGGGAAAAACAGTAATTCAATAGACAATATTCCTGTAAATGCCTGTATATAGTAGTGATGCAAATTATATGAAGATTGTTGTGTAACTGTCCATCACAACTTCTTCGTATGCTTTCCGGCATGTGGATGTGCATCCACACACAGGAACACAGGCGGCGTAAACTTGAATTTTGACTTTTTTTTTCCTTACAGCACCCCCTAGATTCACCCGAACCCCAGAGGACCAAACAGGAGTCCAGGGGGGAGTCTCTTCATTTGTGTGTCAGGCCACCGGAGATCCACAGCCCAAGATTGTCTGGAACAAGAAAGGCAAAAAAGTTAGCAACCAGCGATTTGAGGTAAGAAGTTGAGCTACTAAATGAGATTTGAAACTTCATGGTTTTTGTAACATTAACTAACTTTTTTTTCTTGGTGAAGTGCTGTGAACGAAAATGGGTTAGAATCCCACATCAGAGCTTTATTGGCTACATGGAAGCAGCTGTGTTTGCAACGAGTGGCCACACAGAGCACTGAAGCAAGATGACCGCTGCTACTGTCAGCTCTTGTTAACGTTTTCCTGTCATTATTTTCTTTTCAAACCTTTCCCACGGCCCACATTTTTTAGGCAAAATCTTCTTCTTTCAGCTGCTCACTATAGGGGTCGCCACAGTGGCTCACCTGCCTCTGTCTCACTCTATCGTTAGCATTCTCATCTGTTATACCAACCCTCTGCATGTCCTCCTTCATTACATCCATGAACCTTCTCTGTGGTCTTCCACTTTTCCTCCTGCCTGGCAGCTCCAATTTTAACATCCTTTGTTTCATCTCAGTCTTGCCTTTCTAACTTTGTCTCCATGCTGCTTAACCTGAGCTGTCCCTCTGATATACTCATTTCTAATCCTGTCCATCCTGGTCACTCCCACTGAAAATCATTGTATCTTCAACTCTGCCATCTCCAGCTCAGCCTCCTGTCTTTTCGTCTGTGCCACTGTCTCCAAACCATACATCACAGCAGGTCTCACTACCATCTTGTAAACCTTCCCTTTCACTCATTCTGCTATCCTTCTGTCACAAATCACTGCCAACACTAGTCTCCACCCACTCCACCCTGCCTGCTGTCTTCATCACCTCTCTTGAGGTGAATTGTCCTTTCTTGGACTGGTTGACCCTAATATTTAAACTTATCTACCCTCACTATCTTTACTCCATAAACATCACTGTAAACACTACTGATATAACTGGCAATCAGTTATAATAATTTTTAACTGTTCTCGTAATCAGGTAATTGCTCAAAGTATCAATGAGAATTATGGGAAATGGAGGTGGAGCCAAGAGACAATGTCTAATTTTTATACTTTGCTGTTTGTACTGATTAAACAAGATGTAAAATATTAATAAGTGAGCTTGTAATCTTTGGACAGAGCCAGGTTAGCTGTTTATCCTGTCATGCAACTTAGCATGAAAGCAAAAGAGTGTATTCCCAAAACTATTTCTCTAAATAACTTTTTAAGCACAGATGCCAAACATTATAGTCCCAGCTGGCTGACACTGAGGATTTTCTTTTTTTGTCTTACATAGCAAAATCCTTTGATGTACTCGTTGATGAGAAAAAAATAATTGATGAAGTCACACAGGCCTCCTGAAAACTGTGAAAACATACTTTAAATTGTCTGACACTATTACAGAGTGAACAATCTATTATTTAAAAACATATTTATGAACAAGTAAAATAAGCTTTTCCAGAGTTTCAGAGGGTTTTTATTATAAAAGTTACTGACTACTACTTGTTGGCTAAATATAACAGAACCAGTTCATAACAGATAAGATTGCCCACTGGGAGAAAAGCATGTTGTTTTTACAAAATTTACATTTAAATGGAACTGAGTCAGTAGTGTTCTCTATTACTAGTAGATCATCTGATTGCTGCGGTTTTCTCTCCAATACTGTATGGTGTTTACCTTGCAGTATAAAGCACCATGAGGCAACTGTTGTTGGGGTTTGGCCCTATATAAATAAATTTGAATTGAATGTATATATGAATTTGAACTGAATTTATATAGCAGCTGGATAGTGTATTGGCAACCCTGCTGTCTTTGGAACATTAGGTCAACAACAGTGATCCTTGAGATGCTTGGCTATAAGATGAACAGACAACAGGAGCAGTGCTCTCCATGGAAAAGACTACAGGCTAAGATCAAAGCAGCAAAAAGGGAAGTTAGCAACTATCAGAGCTTCAGAAAGGTGTGATGAAGAGAGGGGTAGCTACAAAATACAACCAACTGTCCATACCTGAGGCCTTAGAAACTGCCAAGCAGACCCATAACCTTGACTAACCGCTTGAAGAGTTATACCAGAGAGATAGAAGCCAGGAAAAGCAACCAGATGTTTTCCACTGAACCACCCACAATATGAGAACAGCCCTCCCTAAGGCTGGATTTGGAGCTATACTGGAAGAGCATATGGGATAAGGACATAACACATAGTAGCAATGCTCAGTGGTTAGTGGATCTAAGAGCAGAACAGCAACCTCACTGAAAGGAATCCAGGAACCATCACAGTGGTAGGCATCCAAGAAAGAGCCTTAAATATAAATAGTTGGACAGTACCATGCCCTGACATGATTCACATCTACTGGCTGGTCAAAGTCAAATTCAAAGTGAACTTTATTGTCATTCAGACTATACAACTGGGAGTGCACAGCTGAATGAGATTGCGTTTCCCAAGCTCCAATGTGCAAAAAGTAGCATATAAAAGACAAAATATACAGTAAATAAAAGAACGTGTTAAGAGACAAAATATACATTAAGTAAAAGTATGCACCAATTGAAAACATTTTATATGATTAACAGTGATGAAGTACCGGTAATAATACATAAAAAAATGTGGCATTCAAATTATTGCACAGAAAAATAAAAATATAAAAATATACTGGATAGTAGTTATTGCACAGACTATAATAGAAAAATAAATAGCAGCACAGTGTATTTAAATCTTAATAAATATGTGTATGTGGGTAGACAGTCTGTAAATAGAAAATCTTTAAGTGTGAGCAGGTATGTTGTATGCATTATTATATTAAGTTGAGTAGTCTAATGGCTTGTGGAAAAAAGCTTTTACAGAGTCTTGCAGTCCTGCATTGCATATTGCGGTAGCGTTTGCCAGAGGGCAAGAGGCAGAACAGTCCATACGCCAGGTGTGTGGGGTCACTGATTATCTAAGTGGCTCTTCTGAGGCAGTGTGACTGGTAGAGTTCTTGTATGGAAGGGACGGAGGTTCTGATGATCTAAAGCTAAAGAATCTAAATGCATGTCAGGAGCACCTAGCAGCACAAAAAAACCAGCTGCTAATGGATGAGACACACCCGAAATGGCTGATCAAAGGCTACACAGTCCTGATCACCAAAGATACCCAGAAGGGACCAGTCCCATCCAACTACCAGCCAATAACTTGCCTCAGTACAACATGGTAGCTCCTGTCAGGCATCATAGTGACTAAAATGAACAGGCACATGCCGCAATACATGAGCGGAGACCAGAAAGAAATTGGCAGTAACATCAAAAGAGCAAAATACCAGCTACTGATAGACAGAGCCGTTACTCAAGACTTGAAAACTAGACTAACAAACCTGTGTACCACCTGGATTGACTGCAAGAAAGCCTACAGTATGACTCAGTGCCTCACACATGCATCCTGGAATGCCTAGAACTGTACAAGATCAACAGAACCGTAAGAGCCTTCATCAGGAATTCAATGTGGATGTGGAAAACAACACTAGAGGCCAACTTCAAACTAACTGCACAAGTCACCATCAAGTGTTGGATTTACGAAGGAGATGCTCTATCCCTACTGCTGCTCTACATAGGCCTGAAGCCCCTCAGTCATTAATAAGACTGGCTGCGGATACTGACTACTGAATGGAGCAAACATCAGCCACCTCCTCGCATGGACAACATCAAGCTGTATGCCAAGAGTGAATAAGACATTGATTCACTGATCCACAGCACTAGGATCTAAAGCAGTAATATCGGAATGGATTGGAGAAGTGTAGTCTGATGGTAACTTATAGAGGAAAGATAGTCAGAACTGAGGGGACTGCACTACCAGAAGGCAATATTTCAGACACTGGGGGCAGCAATAAGTACATTGGAATCCCACAGGCAAATAAGAACCATGACGAGGCCACCAGGAAAGCTGCAACCACTAAATAGAGTAAAGCAAGTCCTTAGGGGTCAGCTGAATGGGTAGAACAAGATCTGGGCGATCAACACCTATGCTCTGCCGATTATCAGATGCCCTGCTGGGATAATAAGCTAGCCAAAGGAGGAAATAAAAGACATAAGACGAGGACGCTCCTTATCATGCATGTGCGTGAGACTGTACGCTAAGTGGAAAGAAGGAGGCCATGGACTAGTAAGTGTCTGAATCACTATCCTTGATGAAAGAATAAGGATCCATGAGTACATCCATGAGTACATCTGGAAAATGGCCTCAGTTGAAAAAGGGTAATACCTCAGGCAGCAGAAACCCAAGAAAGAAGAGGCACTAGAGCCGAAATCATTGTGGAAGGACAGGCCCCTGCACAGCATGTACTACCAGCAGATAGAAGAGTGGCTGATATCAAAAAATCCTAACAATGGCTGAGCAAAGCTGGACTGAAAGACAGCATAGAGGCACTAATCATAGCAGCACTGGAACAAGCTCTGAGCACAAGATCTATAGAGGCTGGGGTCTACACACAAGGCAAGACCCCAGGTGTAGCCAGTGCAGAAATGCAGCTAAGACAATACAGCTCATAACAGCAAAGTGCAAGATGCTAGCAGGCAGGGCATACATGGATTGCTATACCCAAGTAGCTGGCATATACAGGAACATCTGTGTCAAGTTTGGCCTGGAAGGCCTGGAAGTCCCAAGGTCAAAATGGGATAGGCCCCCAAGGGTAGTTAAGAATGACTGAGTTAAGATCCTGTGGGACTACTACAGGATAGTGATAGATGTAGCAATGCCAAGAGATAGCAACACCAGGAAGCAGGAACATGCGAAGCTTGAGAAATACCAAGGGCTGAAGAGCTAGAGAGGATGTGGAAGGTGAAGGCAACATTGATCCCTGTGGTAATTTGAACTATTGGGGTAGTGAACCCCAAACTGGGGGAGTGGCTCCAACAGATTCCAGGAACAACATCTGAGATCTCCAGTCCAGAAAAGCAGTCCTAGGAACAGCTAAGATACTGTGAAGTACCCTAAACTTCCTAGGCCTCTGGTAGAGGACCTGGGCTTGAAGGCCACCTGCTGGCAGAGCGAGTATTGCATCCATTGCATACAATAGTTAGCACATACAACAAAAATAGTAAATTTTACTTGCTTTTCTTTATATACCAACTGTCATACAGATGTCTGAAACACTATCTGCTTCAATTTTTTTATATGTCAGATGATGCCTGGGGCTACATTATATGAGATTCTTATATGACCAGCCTTATTAGTTTCCCGTAGGCTCTAACCTTTGCTTTATTTCCCCACCTCACATGTCATTCTTAGATGGAGATGTTGAATCAGCCTTGCTCCTGCTCAGTCAGTGTCACCTTGAGCTCAGGGTGCTTTTCCACTTTAATAAATGGAGTTTCCTTCCAGGTTTAAGTTCACCTCAGTGTCTTCCTCTTCATGATTAAATAACTCGAGGAGTTATTATATTTTTAATCCAGACTATATAACATTTGGACTACCTGTTGTAGATTTCCCATTGACGTCCTGTAGGTCAGGACTTGTGGGATTTATTTTTATTGGATTTCAGTTTGTGGAAATATTCCCAGAATTCAGAATCCAGATCAATTACATGCATGTATTAGACTTATGCAACAGCAGTTGCAATGTGCAGTCCAACAGATCTGATCTTATATGTGAGAAAGAACATGAGAAATATTCAAGAGTTACTCCTTTGAAACATTCTGTCAGATGTTAGCTCAGCAGAGTTCTCGCTGGAGACATGAAATCTGTTTTAAGCTGTGTCCTCATTCATGTTATACTTTGGATTCACCTTTCCATAGGATTTTTTTTTTTATTGGAAGAAGGCCTTAAAAGCTTTTTTTTGTCTCTTAAAGAGTTTTCCATTTCAAATGCAAACACTGTTGAAGACAAAATTAAAACCAAACAGCAACACAAGGCAAGGCT
>VUQJ01021078.1:17710-28119 GCA_015108635.1 Andinoacara biseriatus | reverse complement strand
GAACTTTCTTCTTGTGACAGCTAGCTTGAGTTTAAGCAGTGGGGATATTTTTCACAAGGTGAGGTCATTTTGGCTATTCTGTTATTTTACCAAGGGGCCAGTTTACGGTCAGGGACTTAATTGAGCCAACAAAAGGTGCTTCTAAAGATAGCTGTACAAGGGCAGCGAGGCATAAACAAGTGTGTGCATCTGTGTGTGTGTGTGTGTGTGTGTGTGTGTGTGTGTGTGTGGGTGGGTGGGGAGTGAGGGGTGGTGGCGTAATGTGTGCAGCTGCACGTCTAAATATTAATCATTAGCAATTTGTCATTTTCTAACAAGGGTCTATAAAACTCACAGGGTGACTTTATGGTAAATAACATGGTGCGTGCAGCTGTCTTTTTTCATATTTTGCATATGTACTGTATATCCATGACTACAATGGGAGAACCAAGTGTTCTGCAGTCTGTGTGAGAGCTCTGAGGCGTGCCTGTACTCATAGGCCTATGTGCCCAAAAAATATTTCTGTTGACTCAGTCAGGAATGTACATGCTCAGCAAAGCATTAATGAATGTAGGTACAGATACAATGATACTGAATCTAAATGAACATAACATTTATTACACAACTTTATTATCAATTTAAACAGTATATCACATCCTATTTATCTGGCTTACATGTTTCCTTATAGGCTATCCACTAACTAATGCAGTTTTGGGTTCCCACTATTGTTTGTTGTCAACAGAAGAGGATATAATGAATTGTCCAGAGAAACAATCTATTGTATGTGCTGCACCTACTTGTTTTCAGGGCAAACAATGATTGCTCTGAGAGCTTTTTCACTGAAGCCCTTTTGTTTGTCTTTGCTTTCATGAGTAAAGTTACATGTAGAGATGATTGCCAGAGTCTGTAGACACCCAGGCCCACAGAAAAGAATGCAAACAGAAAATATCAGGGGGGTACGGTAGCTCACAGACTATAAGTCTAAAAACAAAGCAAAATTTTACATGCTTATATCCTATTAATATTACCGTGTTTGCTGACTTTAAAATCTCTGCTTTATTACCCTGCTAAATACTTCACAGTATGTTATTGGATGTGTGTAGGATCACATTGTTCTCTAGCGTAGAGGTCCTCATGGATCAACTTGGTTCTTGAGACCAGATATCCACAGAGCACTAACTTCACAGGTTTAAATGTTTTGTGCATGTCAAGATCTCCTATTCAAAAAAAAAAAAAAGAAAAGAAAAAGAAAACACCCCGGGGCACTCAGTTGATGAGTAGTCTGTAGGTAGGTAAAGTCTGGAAGTATTTATTAGATGGTTGCAAGTGATGTTTTTATATCAATGCATTAAATGACTGTAAAGATGTCATGAAACGCTGCAAAATCTGCAGCTAAAAAGTGAAGCTCCGACACATTTCTAAAATAGCTGCATACGTCAGTGCAATAATGTGCAAAAGTCCTGAGCCACCCCTCATTTCTTCAAAGTAGCCAGATTTTGTTTGTTTTTGTTTTGATGTCATCCTAAGCAATAGTTCTCTAGGCTTTCTGAAGGTCTTTCAAATTTTTCTTTGGACATCGGCTACATTTCTACTAATTTTCAATCCACTCCTTGTGACCTGACAAACTTCAGAGGAATGTTTTGTTTGTTTGTTTGTTTGTTTGTTAGTTAAGCCACTTTACCTACCTATGAATTATTCAAGCACAAAATGGCACCTAACTCAAGGGAACCAGTGTTTTGTCTACACACAACTTGGCAAAGAATGAATTTTAAAGTGTCTTTAAGGCCTTTTTTCCTAGCAGCTTGGCACAAAAATTTATAATTTCTTCCCATATTTTAAGTTGAAACCATAAAAAAATGCCACAGATAACACTGTTTGACAGGCATTTTTGCACCATCAAGATGATCCCCATTAGCATGTCTTGGCATGCTGTACAGTGTGTCCTTAAAATTTTTGAACACCGGACAAGTAGGACAAAAGAAGTGGTAGGCCTAAAAAAAAACAAAAAAAACAAAACTATCTGCAGCAGATGAACAGTATCTGAAAGTCATGTCCTTAAAAAATAGGGAAAAATCCAGCAAAGACCTGACAGAATCTGAGTAATGCATCTGGCGGTTGAGTTGATCCATCTGCTTTTCACTAAAGCCTCAGCAGAAATGGTCACAATGGAAGGGTGACTGTGAAGAAGTCATTCTTATTGAAGAAGAATATGCACAGGAAGTCAGAAAAAGGTAAAACAGTGAGTGTTTACAGGCATCTGTAAAACACGGTGGAGGCTCTGCCATGGTTTGAGGCTGTATTCCAGCCAGTAGTGTTGGAGATCTTGTAAAAACTGATGGATTATGAATGCTGAAAGTACAATTAGACTTTGATCCACCATGGAAAACTATCTGGAAAGCATTCGATTGGCAGTTGCTTCATTTTTCAGCATGACAAGGCAGGAAAAGCATACCAGGGTTAGAGAACTATAAAACTGAACATAATCAGTCATGGATTGGCCTCCCCAGAGCCTGGATCTCAGCATTATTGAAGCAGTGTGGGATCATCTTTTCAGAGAACATAACAAAATGCAGCCAACGTCCAAAGAAGAGGTTTGAATGTCCTCGAAGAAGCCTGGAGAAGTATTCCTGGTGACTACTTAAATAAATTACAAGAAGATTTGCCTTAATTTTGAGCCTGTATTGAAGAATAAAGGTGGTCATACCAAATATTGACTTTCATGATTTTACAAACTCTGTTTTTGCCTTGTATGCTGCCTTTCTACAAACGCGTGTTGTACACACTTCAATACATTTCTCACTTTCATAGCAAAATGTAAAGAGACGGGCGGTGGCTTATGACTTTTGCACAGTACTGTATGTGAACCACTTAAGGAAATGTTTACCAGCTGGTTTTCCACTTAAAAGGTGACCGTGTATCCACGTTTGCAGCTTGTGTTGGGGGGAAATCCACTGGTGCTTTAATTAAAGACAAAGTTGATCGAGTGCACTCTTCTTCTTTTTCAGCCTCCTGTGAATTCTTAGTTTTGCCTCTGCTAGGATGAAACCTGCGAATAACTCAGCTGATAGCGCTTGCCTTTGGCACTGTATGTGGAAATAATATTGGTTCAACAGAACACACACAATGTGCAATTTGGGTGGCTTCTTCGTGTAAGGGAAAGAAAGCCGTTTGCCGTTTGTTTCTTTATTTTCTGCGCATGGTTTTTAAATCCTGATCCGGCTTCCCATTAATGCAGTTTTGGTTCACTATCCGCCCTGCGCAGAAAGAGAGAGCGAGAGGAAGAGAGAGAGAGGGCGCTCCTCCTCCTCCTCCTCCTCCTCCTCCTCTTTCGTTCCTCTTCCCACTACTCATCCCGAAAAGCCAAGGTAATACGGTCCTCACGGCGGAGTCCTCTCATCATTTCTCCCCTCGCATAATGGAAACTGAATGAAAACAGCTGTGGTACGTCCGTCACCGGTACTTTTCCGCTTTCCCCGTTAGCTGTAGTGTTTTGTCTACTGTGCTTCTCCTGTTCGCTGAATAACTTCTTTCCTGATATTTTTTTTTAATTTATTTATATATTTTCCAGACACGCTGTCAGAAATAACCAAACCTACGACTTGTCATTAAACTGCCCTGGAAGAAGGTCGCGTTTGTGTGGATGGAGAATTTTGAATCGGTGAGTTGTAGACTCATCAAGCACAACAGTCGGCATAAAGCTGCTAATATAGGCCTGCGATGCTTTTAGTTGTCAGCCAGTTCGGGAAATGATCCGGCTTTAACATATTGCGTCTTCAATTAGCCATGTAGACTGATTTGCTCAGTAGTCGTATTGATATGGTGGTAAATTTGATCCGAGCAATCATAAAGTAGTTTGACTCATCTTGAGTCAAATAAAGGTGCATCTGCTGTTTTTTTGTTTTTTCTTTACTTGAAACTCAACAGGTTTTGACTGTCCTGCAGGTCTTTGACTGTCCTGTCCGTAGGACGACCAAACCCAGAGTTTAAAAAAAATTATGGAGCAATTTAGGCTGTTTTGTGATACTGTTATTTTTTGCCTGGTTTTGGTTATTAAGCTGTATGATGCAGTAAACTATGAAGAGAAGGCTGCTTCTTAACCAGCACCTCTACAGAGGGGGAGCTGAGGAATTTAGCCTTGAGAAAGAGGATGCTTATTGCAAGTCAGTATGTCCCTGTAATCACATTAAAGCTCAGTATATGAAATAGAAATACATTTTTATAAAGCTTTCTCGCCTGACTGCGATGTTTAATTTTATTTTCAAGATACCCTTTCGTTACCTCAGCTTGAATGCTTTGTTAGAATAAGTTGTGCTGTTAATTCTGTCTACATTGTTACGTTTGTATCTTTTTATTTCATTGGCTCATCGTTTGTCCTTATTTTTTCTACATTCTTAACATTCAAGTGTCTCATATCTTCTTCCTTTTTTCTGTTTTCTCATCAACTGATCTCACTCTCCTTACCTGGGAGGATTAAAACAGCACCCATGTGCTTCCTATCCTCATACACTCCCTCCCTTTCTTCTCTTTAGCTGGTAAATGAGCTGAAGTCAAGCTGGTTGTGAAGGTGCTGGACTTCTTCCCCCCTACGCCCCAAGCCGGACACAGCATGGCGGCGGGAGTAGCGGCATGGCTTCCCTTTGCCCGGGCAGCAGCCATCGGCTGGATGCCTGTGGCCAATTTACCCATGCCAGTAGCACCTGCTGAAAAGAACAAGAGGCAGGATGAGCTCATCATTCTTAATGTCAGTGGGCGCCGTTTCCAGACCTGGAGGAACACTCTAGACCGCTACCCAGACACACTTCTGGGCAGCTCAGAGAAGGAATTCTTCTACAATGAGGAGACCAAAGAGTACTTCTTTGACCGGGACCCTGATGTGTTCCGTAGTGTGCTCAACTTCTACCGTACAGGCAAGCTCCATTATCCACGCTATGAGTGCATATCTTCCTATGATGAGGAGCTGGCTTTCTTTGGCATTGTCCCAGAGATCATCGGTGACTGCTGCTATGAAGAGTACAAGGACAGGAAGAGGGAGAATGCAGAGCGTCTGATGGATGACCAGGAGGACAACAAGGATGCCAAGCTGCCCAATATGACCTTCAGGGAGACCATGTGGCGGGCTTTTGAGAACCCTCACACTTCGACCATGGCCCTTGTCTTCTATTATGTCACTGGCTTCTTCATTGCTGTCTCTGTCATCACCAATGTGGTAGAGACAGTGCCGTGTGGCACAGCGCCCAACCAGAAGGAAGTACCATGTGGTGAGCGCTACACCGTGGCCTTTTTCTGCATGGACACGGCCTGTGTTATGATCTTCACCGTGGAGTACCTGATGCGCTTGTTTGCTGCACCCAGCCGCTATCGCTTCATGAGATCCGTCATGAGCATCATTGATGTGGTAGCCATCTTACCATACTACATCGGCCTGGTGATGACTGACAACGAGGACGTGAGCGGAGCTTTCGTGACACTCCGTGTTTTCCGCGTGTTCCGTATCTTCAAGTTCTCCCGTCACTCGCAGGGCCTTCGCATCCTGGGCTACACACTGAAGAGCTGTGCCTCGGAGCTGGGCTTCCTCCTCTTCTCCCTCACTATGGCCATAATTATCTTTGCTACCGTCATGTTCTACGCAGAGAAGGGTTCAAGCTCCAGCAAATTCACCAGCATCCCAGCCTCCTTCTGGTACACCATCGTTACTATGACAACGCTCGGGTAAGAGCAGAACAGACACTTCTTTTATCTAGTTGTGAGGACTGAGTGTGTGTGTGTGTGTGTGTGTGTGTGTGCATGCAAGTACGTGTGAATTTGTAAGTTTGTGTATATGTGTATATGTATTTGCACCTGTGTCAGTAAATATTTGATTATGATTTGACTTGAAATGTGTGCCTCACTTTGTGGCCCAGAAACCAATAACTGCTTTAGAAGTCTGAGTCACCCTTTCTAAGATATCCTTTGCAAACTTTATGCATAATGATAAGAAACTACAGAGAAAGGGCACTTTTCAGTGGACTTGCCCACTGTATTTTTACTGATGGTATTCTTCTGGGGGAAGAGCAGCCATCAAGATGTTCTCTCTCCATTATGACTGTGCCATCGCTCGCCTTTTATATGTCACTGATAAGAGGGAGAGACAGACAGAGAGAGACTGCCAAAGTTGAAAGCATCTTAGTGAGCCAAAGTATTAGGAAATAGGGGGAAAACAGTAAACCATTACCAACCTCTCTAACTTGCCCTGTGGTTAGCATCAATGCACTTTGAGAATTAAATGAAACAATGAGAGCCTTCCTACTCCACTCTTTATACAGTAAGTTACTAGATGCTGGCCTCGAAGTGCTTTGTGGTTCAAAGGCTCTGACCTAAAATATCCGAATGCTCTCCATTCAAAGAGTCAACCCAGTGGCTGTACTTAGGTAACAGGCAGAGATAATTATTGCTATTACCGCATCATTTTAAAAGCTGTGCATGTTTCCAGTTTTCACTAAATGTCTAATTAATCTGCAGTCCGGGGTTTGTGTTCCTGTATACGCTACATCATTTACAATCATGAGTTAGTTTTGAGTCATCAAGGTGAACATGTGAAGTGTTATGATGTATTTGTTGAATTTTTTTTTTTTTTTATCATCATGTATTTTATTTTATGGTAGTAAGGGGGGAACTACACATACATCATTGATTTTTACAGTGCACAAACACACACATAGGCACATGTGATGCAGCACTATTAGGCTTAATGGTAATGTGTTTTATGAGTGTCCCCTGTTGTGGATGTGTGAGTCAGACTGTGAGGCTGACAAATTGCAGCATCCTGCTAAATGTCAGAGTCATGGAGGCCATAAATGGCTCTGAGCTCATTGCTATAACACACTTGGCACCCTGTCATTGTGCCTTGCCATTCACAATCGGCCCAGAAGATCTGCTGTTGAGCAGATTCTGAATCAGTTATTGGTCTACAGACAGACAAATAACCACTGAATTTTAGAAAATAGGACATTCTTTTTTTTTTTCTTTTTTTTTTCAAATTTCCTGGACAAACTGCAGCAGGTTGTTTGGCATCACAGCCTTTACCCTCATGCAGTGCTCATCTTATTCCACTTAAGATGCTAAAATGTTCTCCAGTTCCTTTTGCTTTTTATACAACCACTCCCATACATGCACACTGCAGCCTCACTTTCTAGACACTGTTAGAAGTGTTTGTGAAAAAGCAAATGTCCTAGCTTCCTAATACGCAGTATGTGCAATGTCCACTTGAGCCCGTGTGCAGGCAGCCATATGAAGAATGCACAGCGAGCAAGTGGGCGTCAAGTCTCTTGCCTCCTGCACATTCTACCAGCCCTCGCCAAAACTAAACCTGTTGTGTGCTTCATGTGAGAAGCAGAAACTTTGGACAAGAACCAGCCCTGAATCATCGGACACTGTCTGGAGTTCAAGCTTGAAAACAACTCAGAAGTTAATTGTATGTCTATGTCTGAGTGTGTGTGTGTGTGTGTGTGTGTGTTTAGACTGGGGGTAGTTATTGAGCTTGGCCTCATCAATAAAACAGGGGCCAGAAGTGGGTGTCAGAGTGACTAATGATGTGGCCCACTGCATCTGCTGACTAATGTAAACCTGCCTGACATTCTAGTCTCTGCTCACAGTTTACGTCATAAACACACACAATCACACACAGATGCACACTAACCATACACACAACATTTGTCTTTATGCATTTGTCCATGTATAAATGCGTGCAGGCATGTTTTATGACGGGTTGCTTCTTTCCCTTTAAAGCATACTGTATATAGATATTAGATCCGCAAGCATCATGTCCTTTTAAACTTTTTGCACTCTCCTCCACTTACCTGCATCGGAATCTATAGAAAAGTATCAACTGCCTGCTGTACAGCAATTTATACTCATCTAACTTAATAAGATGAGTGGCAGTTCCCGCAGACAGTACTTTCCTTGACTTCTTGTCTTCCTGTCTAGGAGCCTCAGGGCTTACAGTTGTGCTCTTGAGTGTCTCCTTCTTTGTCCTCTTCCAAGGTACACTCATATCATCAGCACTCATGTTTAATTAAGTGAGCTTTCACCCTCCTGTCCCTGTTATACCTCTTACTGTTTTTCTGTGTTTTGACTGTTCTCCGCGCCTGTGTATTTGTCAGATTGTGGCATGGCAGATTGTGTGTACATTAGCGCTATGACGCGCAGCAACACAGGCACCTTCCCTGTGTCACTAAGTACACACAGTCTCTGCACGCTGTGGCTTTTTGATTGTTTTGTTTATGTGACAGTAATCCGGCCTCAATCAGAATCCATAATCCCACTTCAGCGATGGGCAACGAAAAAGCAGGTGAATAGTTTTCTGCTATTTTTTTGCTTGTGCAGCTTTCTTCTTAGACTGCAATTTCTTCAATAACAACCATATGCCAGAGGTGAAGAGAAATGGAGACCAAGCTGTGACGAGTGGGCCAAAATTAGAAATGGAAAAAATACACAAGCATGCATCTATTTTTTGTAGCTAACTTTTTAAATGCATCAAAAGCAGACTCTGGAGAAGAAACTTGCATGGGGCATACTTTTGTATGAACTACCTTTAGTACAAGTAAGGTAAGATTCTCGACAGTAGACCTAAAAGGCCTCCTTGCTCCTTCTGACCAACTGGGCTAAAAGAGGTTTAACAACTAAAGCGAGTTAGCAAGCCACCAACTGCAATAGAGCCCTGCTATCACTCTAAAGCAGGACTAAAAGGCTTAGCTCAAATCCTGCAAATGAGGCAGACAACGATGCAAGCAAGCAGGCACATAGTGGTGAGGCTTTAGCTAAATCAGGGACATTTAGGCAATAGGACCTGTGAGGGATTTTGTTCTCTAGGTTGTTAATCAAATTGATTTTGACCTTAGGGTGGTAATAAAATTGAGCATTTGTCATATTTGGTTGAACCTGTATTATAAACTGGAGGAGGCAGATAGAGTTTGTGAGGTAAATGCTGCAATTGCCAAACCTCAGCTCGCTATTGCTCGTCCTTCCAGACCAGCTAAAGAAACTTTAGCTTCCTGCCTGAGAAAAAAGGAAGAAAACTTAGGTTCATGTCTGTGTGAGTTCAGTATGGCTGTTAGGTCATGTCTGACATCATTATTTATATTTACTTCTGTTATCAAGTGCTTTAAAGGCTTGTATGGCTTGTTTTTTAATTGCAGTAAATTGCACATCATATTTGAAACTCTACTAATTCAGAAAAAAGCAGTTATAAAAAATATTGCAAAAAATATTACCTGTAACCTTTGTGGATAGAATTAAAATTTATATATATATATATATATATATTGTCTATATTTTTTTTTTATGAATCTCTCCACTGATTTTCTTTCTATTTAGTATTTTAACTAATGAGGAGGGTTGTGTGGAAAGCTGCCATAAAGATGCCCACCAGTGTTTTGAATCTCCTGAGGTTAACACAAACATCTCACTCAGCAGTTAGTCTTCTAGAGTAAAAATTGGCTTCCAGGTTTCATTGAAATCCCTGCATATCAACTTAAGTGAAGTGAGAAATATTATTTCCTTCCAGTGGCACCTGTCAAGAGGTGTGATATACAGTATTTGGTGGCATTTGAACAGTTAGTTGTTGACGCCGATGTGTTGGAAAGTCAGAATTGGTATTGTTGGGATTTGTGCTGCTTTGACCATGGCCAAATTAGGTCTGACACATCTGGATGTGCGTGTCCAAACTTATGACTGGCACTGCATGTGGAGACTGAGGGCTGGCCTGTATGGTCTCAGAGAAGCTGCAGAGGCCAGTGCAGCTGACTCTGAGAGAAAAGTCATTATAATGCCAGCTTGCTGTGTAACATGTCATCTCTTGTCCATGATGACTCTCCATGACCAAAAGCACATGTGCATGAGAACTGGAACGTGGCTCAACGTAAGAAGTTGGCATGGTCTAATGAATGAATGTTTTAGCTTTTTACATAACATGTACAGCTGGTTACTTTGTGTGCGTGTTTTTATCTCTGTGTATATTTATGTCCTCTTTTACAATCATTGTTAGCAAGCTCTGATTTATACAGTATTTACTTTAGAGATAACAGCTAGTGCGAAATAATGATCAGTGCAGATAAGTGAGTATTGACTTGGGCATAATAGAGAAACGTGCCATCCATTGTTAGTTCTACTAATTAGAATGAGTGTATGAGTGATGAGATTATGATTGAAAGCCAGCACCTAAATGTGAAGTCATTGACCTGTTACCCTGAATTCATGAGAGTAGTCAAGGAATTAATTTGTCCATGCAGATTAAGATCCAGATCTGTTGCTAACCTTTTTAGGGTCAAGATTATAACTGAGCTGACCTTCACTCAAAGTCTTATTTTGCATTTTACATTAGTTTGCATGGAGTTTGATGGCATCAGTTTTCGCATACTGTGATATGCAACCATTTCATCCTCGGTGAAAAAATG
>VUQJ01021064.1:3174-14339 GCA_015108635.1 Andinoacara biseriatus | reverse complement strand
AGACCTAAATAGGAGCAGTGATGCTGTTTGCCTTTTAAGATTACACTAAGCTGTCATCACTGGCACAAAAACAATCTTAAAAATATGATGCAGCACTATTCTTTACTTTGTAGACTACATTATGAGTCAGAAAGAGGGATACCATATGAGCACAGCATGCAGCTCTGGAAATGTTTGCTTTTAGTATTCAACTCAGTCTCATTAAATCCTCACTACAGTAAGAAAAATTGTATCCGTCTAATGCCATTGCTTTTATTGCTCTGAAAACAATTTCATTTTATACCACAGCCTGGTGAAGTCTTGTTTATAAAGGAAACCATTAAGTTTGACCTTGAGACGTGTGTGCCTAATTTCAATTCCTGCTCAACAAAAAGCACTAACTGCTGTGAAAAAAAAAACATTGAGTAAGGACTGGCAAATGGCAAACAGCTTTTTGCACACTGAAAAAATGTCATGCACACTTGTAGGTGGATGATCTGGAAAAGCCACTGGACAAGAATTAATGTGGAGAGGAAAAGGAACAGAAACCTAGTTCATAAAGTCGGTCTCCTAACTTTTTCTCAGACTTAAATATCACAATATTGGAATAGATTGCCTTTCAATTTTATGCAGACATTTGTGGATCCCAGGGGATTTAAATAATTCTTATTTTATCTCTAGAACTAAAATGAAAAACTGTGGATACAGTGGTGTAAAGCACACTGCCACAGGACTCTTAGAGCAGTGGAGACGTGTCCTCTGGAGTGACGAATCATGCTTTTTCGACTGGCAATCTGACAAGTCTGAGTTTGCTGGTTACCAGGAGAATGGTTCTTGTCTGACTGTATTGTGCAAGTGTAAAGTTTGGTGGAGGGGGAATTATGCGTGGGGTTGTTTTTCAGGAGTTGGGCTTGACCCCTTAGTTCCAGTGAAAGGAACTATTAATGCTACAGCATACTACGGAAGCCGAGAGCGGCCATGGTACCTCTAAACTTTTTTTCTGATGGTTTTCTCGTGATAACGCGTTATTTATCTCGTTATCACGAAATAACGATTACCATTTTCTCGAGATAAAGAACTTTCATATCAGCCTTCGTCATATAGGAGACGGCTGGCTCGAATGCAGCTCAGACTTGCTGCAAGGCACCTCTCTGGCATTATTTGGTAACCATGAAGAGGGCCCGGTCCTCTCAGCGGGGCACCGATGAAGTTGACTATATCAGCAGGATGTGGTGTTCATGAATAACAAATGTTAAACATTAGGGATCTAGAATGTGACCCCGGAAGGTCGTGTGACGTGCGGAAGTCGGGGACGGGGGTTGTTGTTGTTTTGGTTTTGACAATAAAGGACATGATCGTCAGCACACGGAGGTCTACGGTTATTTGTTCAGCTAAAGAACAAGACAGTGGACCACAAATGTTAAGTTCACTTGGACCATAGATGGCATTTAGAGTTGCATAGAATGCGCTATAGTTCTCCTGAGAGTACTGCTTGGCTTCTTCAGCTCTATATTGAAACCAATTGTTCTTGAACATTCTAATACACCTCAAAACATGTCTATCCCTCTCTTGTTATGGAAATACAGTATATACAAGTCTGTACAGTTCTATTAAGCTTGAAAGTCAATATTTGGTATGACCACCTTTATTCTTAATCACAGCCTGAACTCTCTTAGGCACACTTTCTTGTAATTTCTTCAGTAGTCTTCAGGAATAGTTCCCCAGACTTCCTGAGAAACATTCAGAGCTCTTCTTTGGATGTTGGCTGACTTTTGTTCCATTCTCTGTCAAGATGATCCCACACTGCTTCAATAATGTTGAGGTCCGGGCTCTGGGGAGATTAGGCCATGAGTGATAGTGATTACATGTTTTTCCATCCAGGTATGCTTTTTACTTTATTAGCAGTGTGTTTGGGATCATTGTCATGCTGAAAAATGAAGATGTTGCCAATCAGAGGCTTTCCAGGTGGCATTATGTGGTGGACCAAAATACGATGGCACTGTTCTGTGTTTGATTTTTGATAAGATCTCAAACACTGCTTGCAGAAATACAGCACCAAGCTATGGCAGAGCCTCCACCATGTTTTACAGATGACCCGACTGTTGTACTGCTCTCCTGGTCTCGTCTTTACAAATTGGAAACAATTTTAACCAAATATTTTAAATTTTGATGTTTCAATTCCTTAAGAATGGCTTCTTGACAACCACCCTTCCATTGGGACCATTTCTGCGGAGGCTTCAGTTGAACAGCAGATGGATCAACTGAATGACCAGATACATCTGCTTTAGGTTCTGTGTCAGGTCTTTGCATGCATGAAAATACTATTTTTGCCTGCCAATCTGTGCTGCCTTTGTCATTTTTCATAGATTCAAGAAATGTATGCCATTCCAACAGGCTACTTGTAAAAAGTTAGAATTGGTTCTGTGCTAAGTTGTCTGTTATGTGTAGACAAGACACTGATTTATCTCTTGAGTTAGGTGACTTTTTTAAGTTTGAAGGAGTAGGTCAGTGTTCAGTGGCTTAACAAACAAACAATCAAAAAAAATCTCTGAAAATGTTCAGGCAAGGGTTGGATTGAAAATGACTGAAAAAGCAGACAACGCTCAAAGAACAACTTTAAAAAGACTTCAGCCTATTGCTCAAGAACACTTTTAAAAAATTTCAAGAAAGTCTCTGGAAGCAAAATTTTAAGAAATTAGGAGTAGCTGAAGACTTTAGCCCAATATTGTACCTGTCTTAAGGTCTTAGTACCTGGTACCAGAGAAAACCTTTAGAGGATTGGCAGAGTCCATGCCTCAATAGGTAAAAGCTGTTTTGTCAGACACAATATTAGGAAAGTGGTTTTACTCTTTTGGCTCATCAGGATGGATTCACCAGAGAAATAATCCTCTCAACCAGTGGAAATTCCATTTATCCCAGATCAATTATCAAGTCAGTTCTTGCCTTTTGATTATGGTCAGCCATTTTGAAGTTCATACAACTGAATTTTGTTTATGATAAATGTCTGACATTCTTTTGATCTTGTGGGTCATTTTGGAAGATGATCTCAAAGCCTAGGGGGTTGTCTTTGTACTTCACAGTCATTTGTATCCAAAGCATAGCACAGACCGAGCTCACTGGTCTGATTAAAGCTTGACAGAACAATCACTATTTCAGGAACAAATCAGAATGTTGAAAAAGAAAGTTGATGAAAAATGTTGAGTATGATATTTCTTGAATAATATCCTTTCCTCTTGAAGTCCCCGTTGGAAAAAAGGGGACAAACAAATTAGAAGTAACCTCACTGGCAGAGGGTCAGGGATCTGCTATATTCTCCTTTCTGTCAGTTTGAGAAAAGAGGCAGCTTTGCATTCTGAGGCATACATCTCCCCTGAGCAAAACATAAAGTCAAATAAGCACAGAATGATTTCACTACGATGACCTTACTAAGATGATTCCTATATACGACACAATTACCGTGTTATTGACTTGCAAAACAATGTTCATGCCGTATCTATCTGGGACTGAGCAAGTCATTAGTAAGACATATGGGATTAGGTGTGGAGGGCAATGATTTGTTTTTCTATTGTTTTTTCCACTTTTTTCCCATTTGTGGATAAATGATGGTACATAATGTCATCAAGATTCTTTATCTGAATTCCCAGTCAAAACCATTGTTTATTCCTTTTAAATGAGAAAAACTGATTTTTACAAAATATTCAGAAAACTACTTTAAAAATCCCTTTATAGGGTATTAGCAATTAGTAGCACTAGGTTCTTATTTCAAATATGCCTCCTGTACAGATACTTAAGGGTGACCCCAAACCAAAATTTTCTGAGTACTTTCTAACACTTTACTGTATTACATAGAAATACAAAACTAGTATAACAGGCCTTTGGGAAAGCACAAAGAAAGTAACCTGTTATTGACACCTGCAATAGCAGTAATATGTTGCAGCAAAAGGAAATTGTCTAATGTTGTTGTGAAGCAGCCATGCTACATGTATACATCTCAAGAATGATCTGGCAGTTTGGATTTTCTCCACAACATATTCAGTTTGATCTGATTAAAGGTGCTTTATACTGTAAGATAAATAAAAAAATGACAAACAAAATGATAATCAGATGATCCCCTTTAAGTAAGCACTGGGTGATGGTAGGGAGGAAAAACGCCCTTTTATGGAGCAAGTTATTTCCAGAAGAACATATTTAGTAAATGGAAAAATGTCTGTGACAGTCTGAGTAACTGTCACCATTTTCCGAGGAGTTTAATTTTATGTTTATTTAACCTGAACCCAACCAACACTTTTTAATTCATCCAGCCCAGTTTATTTTCATTTGTAAAGCACATTTGAAACAGCAAAGCTGACCAAAATGCTGTACATAAAAAAAAGAGGGTTACATAATAAAATACAAGACACACCACACTCACACATGCCCACATACATCAATAAATATGTCTAAAAGGATCACAGAAATACAGAAGAAAACTGCCTAAACTGCATATATTGTAACCCTAACTCTGGCTTGAAATCCAAATAATCAAAATGAGTTTTAAGGCATATTAAGAGGAAAAGAAAATACAAAATAATAATGCAGACACTGTATGGATTTGGTTTGGATAACTCTAGCCTGTGCTAAATGACATGTTTACAATCCAGTGGCATTTTTTTTAATTTACTGAAACTTGCAACATCATACGGTTTCTCATTTAAGAATCTTTACCCTCATTTTATGTGTCCCACCTTACACAAAGATGCTAAGTGTAGATTAGAAGGGGCGGTTTGATTAGGTAAGGATTTTTCTGTCAGGAGGAAGGAAAGGTAAAGGTCTGGGCCAATGCTGGCACATCCCTCCTTTCTCTTATCCCTACACTGATTAATGGCAGAGTCTCACAGTCGTCTGACAGATCACTGAAGCCCAGGGAAACCTCCAGAGATGAGGCTCCCTGCCAATTACCTTCCTCAATAATGTCTGTTCAGTGCCTGAATGACAGGAACCAGCCCTCAAGGATCTTAGTAGGCTGCTATTAAAATGAAAAGGTGCAGTCTTCATGATTGGTGTGGCCTCATATGAAAACATCTTTAGGTGGAGGACAAACGGACAGTGTTATTATTATTAGACTTTTGCTATCTGGAGTCAGATACAGTAGGAGTCTGAGTGAAGAGAGTCCACTAGTCAGTGTTCCTGAAATGTTTTTACGCACACACAAACAATCACACATCATATATTTATTGTTTACATAGCAAATTTATTAGACAACCCTAGCAAATATGGGTCTTAAAAATAGCACAGAGCTTACCATGAACAAAAAAAAGAAGAGAAATAACATGAGCAGAAGAGATAGGAAGAAACTTTTTGATTACATGTCTGGGGAAAAGGGTGAGAGTCTTCAAGGTCAGGGCACAAGGACTTCAAACTGTGCCACCTTTGGAGAACTTCCCTCCGAGATAGTGCCGATAAGTGGGGCTGAAAGGAGAGATTAGGAGCTTGCAGTAGAATCTGCTTCTCCCTGCTGATTTGGGCATTCATTTTAATGTGACACTTAACCCTTATTCAGAAGCTAGACCTAAAGATGCACAGAGTTCTTCATATGGCAGCCACAGAAGTCCCAAGGCAAGGAAATGGTAGCCATTGTGGGCATCAAAAATGCATTACCCTATGCTCTGTTTGTTCAGCAGTCTCACCAGTGGCATGGCTTACTGACAGGAGAGTAGTTTGTAGTCTAAAGAGAAACAGGTCTGTGAAAAAATGAGCTACATCCAGCAAATTAAAGAACAATTACATACTTTACACTTGAATTACTGAAGCACAGAATGACCTCCCACTTTAAAAATGCATTGCATTTCTTATTTATTTATTTTCTCCTTTTCAGGGTGGAAGCAATATATTGCCATAGAGACACACTGTATGACAATGGTTTCATTTTGAGTCCAGCACAGTAGGAATTCACATTTTCAGAATGACCCCTGCCTTCATACATCTGTTAAGATTAAAAAAAGACCAATATATAAGGTGTTTAAAGAAAATCTACAATTCTATGTCAGAGAAGAAACCTTTTGTTACATCCAAGGACTTGATGCTTAACTCCATTCTTCTTTTGCCAGCATACAGATCGATGCTGATCCAAAATCTCATTAATTGCTTCACTATAAAGCTACTTACATCCTGCCTTGCTGAGAGTGGGACCATCCAATCCAATAGGGTCAACGGACACTCTAAAAATCAATTCGAAAGACACTAAAGGCATAAAGTCAACCATTCTAATAAGGAACATCAGCAAAAAGGTATAATTGAAATTTATAGAGATTTGCCTTCCACTGCAAAAGTTTTGTTTCTACCTGTAAATTGCTTTATTGTCTTGCCTTTTCAGCACTGGCAGACTGTAGCAGAATGCACATCAGGGTAAAATTGTGCCAAATACTTTAAGCTATTAAAGTAGTAATCAACTAAATACACAGGGGAGACAAAATAAAAAAAAAATCATACATCCACTTAACGGACACTTTTAAGGTACACATGTCCAAGTGCTTGTTAATGTATATACTTAATCAGCCAATCACAGAGCAGCAACTCAATGCATTTATGCATGCATGGAAAAGACAACCTGCTGAAGTTCATAATGAGTTACTATAAGCGTCTTTGAATGTGGCATGGTTGTTGGTGCCAGATAGGCTGGTCTGAGTATTTCAGAAACTGCTGATCACATAGTCATCTCTATGGTTTACAGAGAATGGTACAAAAAAGAGAAAATATTTAGTGAGCAGCAGTTCTCTGGGTGAAAATGCCTTGTTGATACCAGAGGTCAGAGAAGAATGGCCAGACTGCTTCAAGCTAATAAGGAGTAACTCAAATAACCACTCATTACAATCAAGGTATATGGAAGAGCATCTCTGAATGCGTAACACATCAAACCTTGAAGCAGGAGACCACACTGGGTGTCACTCCTGTCAGCTAAGAACGGGACATTGAGGCTACAATTCACACAGGCTCACCAAAATGGGACAACAGAAGATTGGAAAGGCAGTGGTATGATAGTATGATTTCTGCAACATTCAGATGGTAGAGTCAGAACTTGTTGGAAAGCCTGGATCCAATCTGGCTTGTATCAACAGTTCACTTTGGGTCCCTCAGTATCAACTGAGCATTTATATGCCACAGCGTACCTGAATATTTTTGTTGACCCTGCCAGTCCCTATGTGACCACAGTGTACTTATCTTATAATGTCTGCTTGTAGCAGGATAACGCGCCACATCACAAAGCTCAAATCATCGGAAATGGGTTTCTTGAAAATTACAATGAGTTCAAAGTGTACTCAAAGTTTTCGATGAGTGTACACAGACAATATATATTGATTATGGGGATAGAAAATTTTTTTTTAATGCTGAGTTACAGTATGCTTTGACTCTGGCAGAAATTTGTCATCTTTAGAGCACTCGTGGGCTGAAATTCCAGTTTAAGTCATCAAATTAAATAGCTGTATTTATGTGAGACTCCTTTGTTTTGGTGCACTTCCATGCTGAAAAAACTGTTCAGAATATGTGGCATGACATCATAAAGTATTTTTATAAGATGCTTTTGCGTTTGCTTGACAGTATAATCCCAAATGCATCCCAAATTCTCTGGAGGAAACTCATTTCAAGCAATTGCAAGCACAAGAAACGTAGCAATTAGAATGAGTGTACCGCAACAATGGGTCACTATCAAATTATTTTTCTCATTTCCTCTTCTTGTCCTCTACAAAAACAGTGAACGCTGCGAACATCTATGTCTTTTCCTGGGCAGAAAAATTATCATCTCCTTTTCACACTGGCAAGACACATTGCTAACGGACAAAAAGTTTACGGGTAGAGTGGCACTGGATTTTGATTTTGATAGACATGAGCCCACCCTGGTATTTCCCCTACAACTATTTAAAACAACAACAACAACAAAAAAACAGTTTGTTCTCTTGTATTAGCTCTGACATTGACATTCAGGTCTGTTCTTGCACCCTAGCGCCTAGAATATATCTACTAGAAGAGATTTTTTGTTTCAAGCAATTGTTGCCTGTCTTTTCCTAGTTAAAACAGACTATATAAAAGGAGTGTAGTCCATATTCAGTGGAAAACACTACTAAGAACACTTTGTGGGCAGAATATTAATGTTTTTTTCAGAGTAATGTGACAAGCATACATCTTGGCGTATGGGCTCAACTGAGGAGGAAGAGAAGAATTGAGTGAAAGTATTTAACAGTGTTTTGGTTCCAAAGGCTGAATGGTACAAAGAAAATTAGAATGATCTGTAATTTGGTAACAAGAAAAAATTGATAGCTCAAAAAAAAAAAATATACTAAAAAACAAACTGGCTAAACTGGAAAAATCTTTTCTCTGTATGATGGGTGACAATCCATAATAAAATGTCAAACGTCTCCAGTCAGTTACCAGAATTAAAATGGCCTATTTGAGTTAATTGCATCATTGAAATTTAAGACTACTTAAAATGTCAAATATTAATTCAATACATGCCAGCCTGTAAGTGGTCCAAGCCTTACAGATGTGGAAATTAGGAAGTGCATATAACTCTTTGTACTCAATCATAGTCCATGTATAAATTATTGCTGTGCTGACGGTACCTCTCCTGTGTTTAACAACTCATTGCAAATCCACAAAGGGAGCATTTCTTGGCACCAGCAGTGCCATAAGCAAGATGCACACTACACAGGGTATCAATTTATAATCGCTTTTTTCATCTTTCGGAAGCCACCCTCAAACCTCCCCCAACTCTCAAACACACGGACACACACTTCAACAAAACTTCACCAAAGAAATATGATTACAATTAAAGCGAAGAGAAGAAAGACAGGATCAGCTTCTTTGTTTGACTTGCCAACCAAATGAATTGTCTGCTTCATCTCAGCTCAGTCCATTGACCTTCTGTCTTCTGCCTACAAGAAAACAGCAAAGGTGGCATTTGAGCACACCCACCTCTACAGCTGGCTGATGAAGCTGAGGAAGTCATCGATACCATTGTGTTTATGCTCAATCAGATCAGTAAATTACAGTTAGGTGTGAAGCATAATAATGCTGTGCACATAAACATCCCTCCATACATCCATATATCTTCTTCCACTTATCCAGGGCTGGGTGGCGGCAGAAGCGTAAGCAGAGAAGCCCAGGCCTCTCTCTCCCCAGCCACCACCTCCAGCTCATCCGGGGGGACGCCTAGGCATTCCCAGGCCAGCCAAGAGATATAATCTCTTCACCATGTCCTGGGTCTTCCCAGGGCCTCCTCCCAGCAGGACATGCCCAGAACACCTCACCCAAGAGGTGCCCAGGAGGCATCCCAATCAAATGCCCAAATCACCTCAACCGGCTCCTTTTGATGTGAGCAGTTCTAATGTGTCACCCTCTCGAATGACTGCACTCTTCACCCTATCTCTAAGAAAAAGGCCAGTCACCCTGTGGAGGAGGCTAATTTTCACCGCTTATATCCACAATCTTGTTTTTTTGGCCACTACACAAAGCACGAGACCAGCCCTCTCAGCTCAGCTCTCTCTTCACCACGACAGACCAGTGCAGCATCCATATCGCTGCAGCCTTATCCATCTGTCAAAATCCCGCTCCCCTCACTCATGAACAAGACCCCGAGATACTTAAAAACACCTCCACTTGGACATGCCACCCTTTTCCAGCTGAGGAACATGACCTTAGACTTAGGCCCTGTTTACACGACACCATTTCCACTGGAAAAGGAGTCGTTTTGATGCATTTCAGCCTTCCGTTTACACGAAGCCATTTCAGAAATGATCTACCTTTACACGAGAATGCATGAAAAGATGAAAACGATGTAGTTCCCATTGCCAGGCACAAGGTGGCTGTGTTTTTTGCAAAGTTTGTTTACACAACACACGCATGCATAGAGGGACTTAGTAGGATGCGCCGCAAAGATTTATTCATTATTTACAAAATGACCAATATGAGAGGCTTTGTGGACTGACGACAAGGTTGGATAGCTGCTACACTCAATAATAAAACGGCAAAAACACATGCGATTCACATCAACTGTGAATCGCGCTACTCGAAGTTCATTGAAGCACTCGTGAATGCTAACCCTCATGAGTGTTGTTCCTCTATTAGCGCATGCGCAGAAAACTGTGGCGGTCACAACCATAGTGCGCATGTGAGAGGACCCCCATTTCCAAAAGACCCTGGCTTCACCCGTTTACACAGAAACGAAAGCCAGTGCGTTTCTGAAACGCTCCACTCTAGACCCCGTTTCGAAAACGCATCATTTTCACTCCATTCTCGCGTAAACGGGAAGCCGAAACGCATCGAAACGACACCGTTTTCATTTTGAAATCGTGTAAACGGGGCCTTAGAGGTGCTCATTCTCATGCCTACCACTTCACACTCAGCTGCAAACTGCTTCAGTGTGGGGCCACCACCTGATGAAGCCAACAGGACTACGTCATCTGAAAAAAGGAGAGATGAGATTCTGATGGCACAAAGGCAAACCCCTCCTGCCATTTGGCTATGGATAGAAATTCTGTTCATGAAAATTATGAACAGAATTGGTGACAAAGGACAGCCCTAGTGGAGTCCAGCTCCCACCAGAAACAAGCCCAACTTATTGCCGGCAATGTGAACCAAGCTCTTGTTGTAGCTGCACAAGGACTGAATGGCCCATAACAATATAAAGAGATAAAGAGCTGTTTGTCGGCTGGGATGAAAACCAAAGGTTGAATCCAAGGTTTGAGTAACAGAAGAAGTCTTCTTTCCCCTGGTATAGACCTGGCATGGACCTGTGAGTGACTGGCCTGTTCCAATGAACCGTATGAGAAAAAAAATCAAGGGTACAGTTTACCCTGCCTAGGATAGGGTTACCAGAGCCTAGTCTGGAGCCAGGCTTGAGGGGGTAGCTTGAGGGAGAACGCCTGGTGGCCGGGCCTGGCCTGGCAGAGCCCAAAGAGGAGACATGCATCTATCTTCCTGAAGGCCCACCACCAGGAGGCATCATAGGGGTCAGGTGCAATGTGTGTCAGGCAGCAGCAGCCAAGGGCGGAGGCCCTGGCGGGCGGAACCCCGGCTATCGTGGCTGGCTAATGGGACACTTAAACATCCAAAGTATAATTTTAAAAAAAGTATTAACAGAAATAATCATTCTTATCACCACTCCAAATGGTGCTGACATCCATGCAGGTATTTTAAATGTGTGAAGTCAGAGG
>VUQJ01021058.1:5374-20756 GCA_015108635.1 Andinoacara biseriatus | reverse complement strand
TAGAAAGAGCAACAGAGAAAGGAGGGGGTGAGTGTGAGGGAAATGTGGTCGGGAGGGAGGAATGTTGCAAGGAAGCAGGGAGAGAAGAGAGCAAGCAAGTAAAAGGTTTTACATCTAAGACGATTATGAAGGAAGGTGATCAAAAAAAGTAGTAACTGGCAGGAAGTATTATCACTTTCTGTGTAACTCCAGCTTATTTGAAAAGTTGCCGGCTTGTAGAGGAAGCACAGTTTTCACAGGTTTACTTTTTTTTGTCAGTTTTAAGTGCGAGATTATGGTGTGGTTTTCAGTTCAATCCCTATCTCATCTTACCAAGATCTGGAACAAATTTGCTCTCACTCCCATACTAGAAAATCTAGGTGCGTCCGGAAGGAATTCACCACTGAGCTATTGAACACCAGAGAGGAGGAAATAGATTGAGAAGATATTTGATATACTCTTAAAAGTGGACGATAAAGACTGAAGAATCAAAAGGTCAGGACTGTCCACAGAGCCTTCATAGCGCAATGTCTGACAGAAACACACATACTCATAGAGCTTGGCTATTCTTAAGGTTTTGAGTGTTTTTAAACCTCAACCACCCTGCACAAAAAGTCTTAAGTTGTCTTGCAATTCCTCCTTTAAAAGATTATAAAATGCAACAATCCATGTAAATATCTTATTTCATCCATTGAAGTTGATAATATCCCCTGTACGGAGCACACGATTTGTTAGCTTTCCATTCTTCTGTTGCAAGAAACACAGCGTGTGCTTGATTAACAGAAGCTTTTGTAACTCACAAGTGACATAACTATATTATGCTCCAGTTCTTTGACCATTCTGCCCATAAACCCGTTATTCTTTCCCTCCACATATGGTACTTAGTAATTGTGTTGGCACTGTCCCTGATCCTAGTGAAATCAACATGAAGCCCTTCCAACAACTACAAATGCCTGTAGGAACTCTGGCTCTGGCTGGAAGCTGTCATCTATTAACAAAGCTTCGGCCATCTGGTTGAGTTCTGTGAGGATTTTACAAAAGGTCTGGTGTACCTCTGCTGTGTCAAAGACCCAACAGTTGAAGGCCAAGCCCGATACAAGCTGTAGCTGGGTGTCTTCCCAGGCAAATCCAAGCAAGTCAGCCAAGGTCAAAATCACAGTATGTCATAAAAGAATACAATTTCATTAAAATACTCTGGCTGAGCTGATAACAGTTTGTACAGATGGAAGGTAATATGTTCATTAGCAGGTGGCATGGCCTTTTTTTTAATGACTGTAAGACTTTACAGTGATTTCAGCCCATCTGTCTCTCTGTCTTCTCCAGGTTATCTATACATAGCTATAGAATACGCTCCCTATGGTAATCTCCTCGACTTTCTGAGGAAGAGTCGCGTGTTGGAGACCGACCCTGCCTTTGCCAAAGAGCATGGCACCGCTTCCACCCTCACCTCCCAGCAGCTGCTGCAGTTTGCTGTAGATGTGGCGAATGGGATGCATTACCTCAGTGACAAACAGGTAGGTGGGGGGAAGGCGCTGGCGTGCACCTTTTAGTGTTTGCTTTTTCTTAAAAAGATTGTACATCTAATCAAAGTCTCTGTATTTCATGAAGCTGCCTCTTGGAAGTTGATTTTTTTTTTTTAGATACTTGGACATTTTTGAATTTGCATCTTTGTATCTTTGTCATAACACTGCTTCCCTCCTCTCCTCTTCTCTTCTTCTCTCTTGGTGCTAGTTCATCCACAGGGATTTGGCAGCGAGGAATGTTCTTGTTGGGGACAACCTTGTTGCTAAGATAGCGGACTTCGGTCTGTCCCGCGGCGAGGAGGTTTATGTTAAGAAGACAATGGTGAGTGATGGGGGTTATTTTGATTTAGCCCAGCAAAAGGCGCTGGTTGCTTTGAAGAAAAACAAAGCTGTGGTGCACTTTGTTTCCCTCTTCTTTCCTTTTATGAGGAAACTTTCTGTTGTTCTAATTTTTCACAGCAAATGACAAATTGTTGTAGAGCAAAATGTTTATAAGCAGATTGCTGCTGTCTGTGATTCAAATGAAACAGTCCAATTTTTTTTATTTTTAGGATTTTTTTAAACCTTATTTTATTTTACTGCTTTGGATTGTTTGGGATTTTTTTTTTCTGTACAATACCATTCAGACAGCAACAATCACCAGTAGAGGGCAGTTTAGCTACGTCATCTGCAGCATGGTCTGTCCCGCTGTAGAGAAGACTACCACATTACATTTTTTATATATTCATCCTGTCTATGTAATTCTCAAACATAAATATGTCAGAATTTGACGTGAGTCTGTTGCTTGGTTTTCAGGGGAGGCTGCCGGTGCGCTGGATGGCCATTGAATCCCTGAACTACAGTGTTTATACAACAAAGAGTGATGTGTAAGTAATTTTTTTAACCAATATGCAGATATATAGTATTCATCAAACATGAGAACTATTGTGGTTCACAAATGCTTCCTGAAAAACCTGGCTTTTGTCTTACAATACATACAGTAGGTCTTAATAATCATAATTCCTCCCTCTATTTCATCTTTAATATCTTTGGAAACCTTATTTGCAAGTTCTTCTACCAAAGTTTTGATTATGCACGCCACAAAGTGCCTCACCGCAGAAAAAACAACAAATCATCCATCTGTCACTGGCGGAGTGATAATAGCGTGCTGCACAACTGATAAGCACAATCAGGAAGCTTTGGGTACAACTTAGCAAACAGACAGACATGTTGGCCTGTCAACTGCAGCCTATTTATACACAGCAGAGCGCAGGACGGCTAACGGAAGAAGGGTGACGGCTGCTCAGAGGGTCGGAGGCTTGTAAACATTAGCAAGAGATGAGACGTGAGATGGCGTGAAATGTGCTGCGAAGAAGAAACCAAGAAGAACAAACAGACAGCACAAACAACACTTGTCTGCCCTTATGATCTACCACACCGCTCTGTGACATATGAAACCGGTGGTATTTTTCTTCAGAGAAATTTGCTAATCAGATCACATGATAGATGGTGGTTTTCTGGCTCATTCCGTTCCTCTTAAGTTTCTGTATTCATTTGAAAAACTAGCCGCGCTTTAGCGATTAAAAAAATTAAATATCTTCACATTATTCTTTTCAGTATTTGTGTTGAACACTTTTTCAGCAGAACTCACACATGTTGTTCTGCCCCGTCTTGTAAAAGCATGATGATCCCAATCATTCACAATGTATGGTCATTTACCATCTGTAAATTATTGCAGCTGGCTGCTTTGCAAGGCACCAGATAATATCAACAAAGATATGATCAATGTATGTTTTGCTAGAGCCAGTAATAAAACTACTGTATTTTCTTTCTGCGTCTCACCCTTCAGTCTTAAACACTTTACTAACTTTCTGTCTCATCAGGTGGTCTTTTGGTGTTCTTCTCTGGGAAATTGTAAGCTTAGGTAAGTATGCATACGGCCTAACACAGCCATAACATTTACTTCTATATTTTTAATACAGATCTCAGGGCCACACATTGACTAACAAAGCCTCGTAAACAGCTGCTCTCCCCATGGCGTATGAGAAAGACATAATGAAATATATGAAAACGAATTGAAAACAAAATGACCTGCAGATGCATTCATGTGTAACCATATAAATACATGTGACTAACCACACAATTAACAATAAAAACTTGCAATCATAATAAAAAGGAGCATACAGTTCAGAATTAATGTTTATACTTCCCCTTATAAAAAACCCTACTTGTACTACTGTACAAAAAGCTACACTTCCCCTTATTGACTTACATCATCTTAGACTTACATCATCTTAGACTTACATCATCTTAGACTTACATCAAAATTCTTTAGAAGAACTTTTTTCACATTCAAGAATAAATAAGTTGAAGACCTCTTTTTTCATGTGATGTTAGTCAAGTGACCCACATTTTCACAGCAGAGCACAGAAATCAAATATTTAAACGGTCACATTTTACTATTTAATTAAAAAATATTAGCTCAAAGCAAACGTTGGGACGGGGGAAACAAAATGCTGAAAAAGTAAGTGTTACTAAAAAGAACCAGTTGCAGGAATATTAAGTTAACCGACAACAGGTTAGTAGCATGAGTGGGTTTATAAAGAACATCTTAGAAAAGCAGAGTTTCTCAGAAGTAAAGATGGGCAGAGGCTCCCCGATTTGTAGAAAAAAAGCTGTCTACATACTGTGAATTGTGAATGATGTTCTCGGCATAAAATTGTGAAGACTTTGAATAGCTCATCATTTTCAAGTGATTCTGAGAATCTGGAGAAATCTCTGTGCACAAGGGGCAAGGCCAAAGATCAGTACTCGATACTGCACTCCATTAAAAACAAACAGGTTTTAGAGCAACATTTGCTTCCATCCAGATGTCTTTTTCAGGGAAAGTCTTACATATTTTAGCAAGACAACCTGCATACTGCATCATACTGCAACTATTAAAACAGCATGGCTTAATAGTAGAAGACACATCAGTTTTTTATGTTATTATTTTTTTTTTACAGACTATACATCATAAATTGCTTCTTATGGTTTGAAGTGTCATGCACATGTTTTCTCTGCTTCTCATTTGTGTGTGTGTGTGTGTGTGTGTGTGTGTGTGTGTGTGTGTGTGTCTGGGTGCACGCGCGTGCTTCAGGTGGCACACCGTACTGTGGGATGACATGTGCTGAGCTTTATGAGAAACTGCCACAAGGCTACAGAATGGAGAAACCCAAAAACTGTGATGATGAGGTGTAAGTAATCTTTTTGTTTTATAGCTAATAAATAGAAAATTGTGTAGCCCATGATGTCTCTGTACTTTTCCCTACTTATCATTGTGTTAATGTTTGTCTCCAGCTATGAGCTAATGAGGCAGTGTTGGAGAGATCGGCCCTATGAGAGACCCCCTTTCTCCCAAATCTCTGTGCAGCTCAACAGGATGCAGGAGGCCAGGAAGGTAAGGCTTCATTCACACCATGTTGGTAAAAAGGCAAAAACTAGAAAAAACATCCTGTTGTTGTTATTTATGTATCCAAAAAAAAACTAGAAATGTAGGCTAAAACAGCTATTTTTGCCTTTTAATTCTCATTTGGCTGCTCACACTGTAGACACAGATGAAGCCATCTTACTTCTGGTGTGCATTTAATTTCATAAATCACAAGGCTTAATCTATTTTTTCAGGCCTATGTGAACATGGCTCTCTTTGAGAACTTCACATATGCTGGAATTGATGCCACAGCTGAGGAGGCCTGACTACCAGCCCCCCCAGACCCTAGCATGCCACGGCGCTCCAAGAGAAAGTCACAAGGGAGGCTGCCACGTTACTGCCACCCCCCAGCCACTAGACGTCAAGACAGGAGGACTAGGCGTTCTACTTCAACCACCCAGCTATAGATGGAGGACTGTGAAAGGACACTGTCTGGAAGTATTACAGGTGTGAGGAGAAGCGACGTATGGCTGGGTCTTTGTTGGAGAGATGCATCTGCTACTATCCTTTTGGGAACTGTGAACCCCTGTCACCGAAAAAATAAAAGTGAAAAAGAACATGCAGTCTCAGAAAAACAAATATACAGCATTGCACCTTTTGCTTTTCCAAAAGTTTTAATGCTGAAAGTTGGACTGATATGTGCAATATGGAGCTAGGTGACTTGCTGAAGCACCACAGGGTCTGTGGGGTGTCAGTATTGGAATTTTCCCTCCATCACTCAAAATGGAGAAGGACATCTTTTTATGGAGAAAAAAAATCAAAAAACGAAACAGCGTTCTCAAATAAGACACGTCAAGTTCTCAGCGCAGCTCAACTGTTTGAGAATGAACTATGATCGAAAGATTTCCAATGTAGCACTTAAAAGTTACCTTACTCTGCCATCTTTGTCTTTTACTATTTTGCCTATCACTGCCATATGGATGTAACTACGACTGTATATATCTTGCCTCATTTTTAATATACCAAACTCTCCTATTATAGGAATGTAATCAGAGTTATAGATTGATTTAAAAAACAAGGTGGGTTTTCATGTGTCACATGCACAGTTCCAACACAAGAGATGTTATTTGGAAACCTACAACTAATACAAAGAAGTAACCTTTATAGTTTTTATGACATTATAAAATCTAACATTGACGATAAGCCACTCTGTGAGAATGTACAGTATTAACTGGTTTCCTGAATAAAGGGTTTCTTTTGTAGTGACTGGACTCATCACCACAGGTAGTTTAATTTCATTTGAGGTTATAGTGCAATTTTATACAACTGATGTTTGTTTGTTTTTCCCATAGATGATGCTGACTTCAGCAAGAGAGGATTATTTTGATGTACTGGCCCTCTTAATAGTTAGAATAGTGGGGAGTGGGGAGAGGCCAGGCTACTGGGGACCAAAGTGTAGCGAGAGAACTCAGGATCACTGGCTGCCTGCACTGAGCTGATCTGTCACTGCGTTTCCTTTACACACCAACCACAGGAACCGAACTGTCAAACATTGTTTTAGTGTGCCAGCTTCCTGACTACCGCACATGTGTAACAAGGGGACAGGAGTGGCATTAGATTTATTTTTATACCATATTACTCAAAAATCTGACCTTTGAACTTACAGAAGCACTTATGTCATCTAGAGATCTTTTTGGTTCTCCAGAACAGTTTCTCCGTCCATCCATCCATTATCTTCCGCTTATCCGGGGTTGGGTCGCGGGGGCAGGAGCCTAAGCAGAGAAGCCCAGACTTCCCTCTCTCCAGCCACCTCCACCAGCTCATCAGGACGGAACCCGAGGCGTTCCCAGGCCGGCCGAAAGATATAATCTCTCCAGCTTATCCTGGGTCTACCCCGGGGCCTCCTCCCAGTGGGACATGCCTGGAACTGTCCCCGTGTCAAAAAAAAAAATTTTTCATATGATATTCAGCTGCAGGTTTTACCTACAAAATGTAATCCAAGACAAAACACAACAACAGAGTTAGTAAAGACGGGGGACTGCCCCGACCTGCTGACGTGCATATTTTAGACCTGCGGTCCAAAAACAGTTGTAAATAGAGAAACACAAGCAAAGCTAAGTGGCACAGTTGGCTGTATTTTAGGTATTAACAGTTAAAATCCTGGATTTCATCTTTAGGTTTGCCCTGGGCAGACATTTTATCATTCTGGGTTGGCTACTGTACACTCTACAATTTTTTTTTAATCCCCAGTTTTACTCGGAAGCACTGTGGTGTGAGTGCTAATGTTATCTTTAAAAAGTGTTTGTAGCTACCTGATGACTTTTTGTATCACCTGACAGCTTTTGCATACAGTATACAGGAATGTCAATACAAAACAGCTCAAAATTTAATCTTACTGATTCCACAAAGTGCTTTACAACAAGAGTGGGATGTTCCTCAGTAAGCAGCACTACAAATTGCTGTTCACGTGAACTGAACGCCCCACAGAAAACTTCCAGGACCTGCTGGAAATTTACTTGAGTCTTTATAAGCTTGAGAAGTTTGTGTTGGCAATTGACTCACCAACCCCTAGTTTTAAGAGAAGCTTTCACATGTAAATGGAAATACAGGTTAAAGCAGAATGCAAGACTTCACATGCTTTTAAGCTATTATAGTTCACAAAAGCACTCCTAATGTTCAGAACAGTCGTTTCAGCTCACGTTCAGCCCAAACAAAATTTGTTGCATTATCTCAGCAGATCTCCATCATTTGGACCTTGCTGGTGAAAGATCCTCCACTTTGAAGGCTTTTCTTTTGACTGTATTTCTGATTTTTTTTTCAAGGCTACATTCACAAAGCTACAGTATACTCAGCTTATTTTATTTCGCAGCAGCAAGTAGCTGACTTGCATAGGCAAAGTGATGCAACTGCACATGTGTATGCTTTACAAACCTTTCTCAGCCAGTCCACCCACCACTGCTTAACTGCTTGTGGTATATGACTAAAAAATTATGCAGGATTTTCTTTGCTGGCAACACTACTGGGTGCAAGAATGCCTAAGAAGTTATAGATTGAACTAAAACCTGACATTTTTGATGGTGATCTTAAAATTAAAGGTGTTAGACTTTACACACTATTGGGCGCCCGGGGCTCTCTCTATCTGGAGTTTGTCTTCAAATCCAGGTTCTTTACCTCCACAGCTAACACACTCTCTGGCATTGTAGTAAGGACTGTGCAGCTGTTGCTGATCCATTTTGCACAAATTGCTCTTAGATCCCAACACAGTGCAACTTCTTTCTCTTCTGTGATTTTCTGTAGAAACTGGCAAATTTAGGTGAAGAAATAATAGTAGTAGTTTTGAAGATTTGCAGTACTTGCCTTTAATGGCCCATTTACAGTGCATCCTAACCTTTGTTCTAGTGGCAAAGGGTCCATCATTTACATTGTTCACAATATCCCGTGCGGTCCAATGTCAGTAATTATTTCTGAGATGCACAGTTCTTTAAGGTGAGGTCATTGTTTTAAAGCCTCTTGCAGTGGAAAGATATCCTTGTTTAAAGGAACTGTCTTCATAGTGAATGCATTTAGAAACTCAAATAAAGACAGAGATTACTGACTTTCACACCTTCTCGTAAGCATCAACAGGCCTTTTGTTCCACATGGTTCTTAATATGATGCATATGTTCCTTCCATTGACTTTTAAGCTGGTTAATAGTGCTCTACAAAGACATTCCTCCTGGGTCCTTGCCTTTGACAGGAAGAATAAACAATATACACTGTTCATCATTTTACAGTGACTCCACGTACCTACTGCTGTCATGGCGCCTCTTGTCCAGTTGTGCTCCAAAATCTAAAGTTTTGACAAGGTGTGGGATGCATTAAACAACAAACCTGAAAATACAGCTTCTCTTTGCAGCTTTTGTTTATATGTACAGCTGAACCGCATTCCTTTGCAATGTAAGTCTTAGTAGGCCTTTCATTGCACCTTTTTGCAGGAGCCTGTATTTTAATCTTTTGCCAAACATGCAATTTTTCATTGCACTATATGAGGGACTCCTGTGCATGCTTTGTTTACTGCAGTGCTTGTTTACTCACTTCTCCTTTTTTCCTCTGAATGCATTATGGCAACATATTTGACCGATGGGTTGTCTTTGATACTGCCAAAAATGGGATGTGTTTTAGCTTGTTTGTTATTAAAGCATGCACTTTAAATGGAAGATGTGCCAGTGTCCATATTTCTTTCATCTTGCAAGAAAACTCATATTGGCTGCATTGATCATTTCTTTCAGAAAGTTATTATCTATCATTGCTTTGCAGCATGCATTTAAAAAAAACAAGTAGGTATATAAGGATTCTTCACCTTCAGGTTTGAAGGGGTTTTTTTGCCCCCAAAAGCTTCTTCCTGTCACTACTCAGGATCCACAGGAAGATAGCTTTTAACTAGCTCCCTGGGTTGACAAGTAAATGACTCCAAATAGCAGAGACATTATGTGGCAGAGCAGCATAGCTCCTTAGTGCCCCTTCATCATTCACTCTATTAGTTTGCTGCGTGTGGCTACATATGGTTACAATGCTCATACTCTGCAACCTGACGCTTGACTTTCTTTTCACATTCATTCCTTGTGTTGGAATTCACAAGCGGGATGTCCCAAAAAAAACTCTGAAACTCTAAAACCATTATAACTGTTTAAAACTGCATTTTAGCCGTTAACTCGGCTTCCTGACTTTCCAGCTCAACTTCAACTTCGGCTTAAAGGTAAACTGACAGTGTTGTGGATGACATAAAACTCCCACTTTTAGATCTATTTTTTTACTCCTACTGTGGATATGGCATCTGAGAGCATTATTGATTTTGTTTTCCTCAACATATTTTTCTGTTTTGAGGAATGATCTCAGCATTGGTAGAACCATAAGCAGGCTAAGCAGGTGCTTGGGGCCCCCACATCAGCAGGGGGTTCCCAAGAGCAAGAATTTTCTTGTGTAATTTTTTATGTGTGTGTGTGTGTGTGAGTGTGTGTGTGTGAGAGTGTGTGTGTGAGAGTGTGTGTGTGAGAGTGTGTGTGTGTGTGTGTGAGAGTGTGTGTGTGTGTGTGTGAGAGAGAGAGAGAGAGAGAGAGAGAGAGAGAGCTATCAATGGTAACAAGGTAAAAACAAAATATTTTGATAAATATGTTAACAGGTTGACAACTTAATGCTTGTTTTCACTGTCTCATTGGGGTCACGTTCATGCACACTGCAAGTAAATTGTGACAAGTATGTCACAAAAAATGATTATTCCCTCTGCAGATTGGAAGAAAGAAAACAGGAAGGAAAAAGTAGCAGGACACATGAATAACTGCATGTTAGTTATTTATAATGATGATGTTATTTAAACAGGGTCAAACAAGTTCAGTGATTGTGGTTTGGTGAGCTCAGTTGATGTTGTATAGTTTTAACCTAATGTTAGATGTCTAGTCAGTTATTTTCTGTTTAATTTAGTTAAGATTGTTGAATGTTAAATTCTTTGTGACTCTTCTCCCCTTTTGCCTGTTTCAACAGTGTCAACTAAAAAAATGTGTGCCTGTTGTTTTAATCTATTTCTTTCCATCACTCAAGTAAGCCACAATAATGAAATGTTCAAGCCCGGACAATATATAGTTAATATTGATGGGTGATGGGGTATACTGGGGGACAGGCCCCAAATCAAATTCTGTTTAAGATCCCATAAAACTTCTCATTCTTCATAGTACTCCCAAAAGACTTTCAAAGCACACTATCCACAGGAATTTAACTGACAGCTTTTGGATGCTACATCCACAATCACCAAGACGATGCAACAACATGACATACTTTCTCACATTAAGCTGATGTAAGATCATGAAAAAGCTGAAGAAAGGCAGAAATTTGCTGTATTCAGGTTGAACCCAGTGTCAAAAGTATAAAATCTACTCGAGGGAATAGGGAAGTGGAGACAGTTGGGGGAATTGGGACACAGGTGCTGATAATCAAGACAGCCACAGGAGGAAGTAGAACTCAAAGCAAGTCACAACAGGAACAGCCCAAAAGATAAATGCCAAACACGGAGACAAGAAACTTGCACTAAAACATGATACATAAGGAGCACTGGCGAGTCCAGACAGACACTCGAAAGCATCACAAACCTGAACTCCTCACTGCTTGAAGCTGATAGGAAGGCAACAGTAACTCAAATAATAACTCATTGCAAATATGGTATGCAGAAGAGCATCTCTGAATGCACAACATGTCAAACGTTGAAGCAGATGGGCTGCAGCAGCAGAAGACCACACCAGGTGCCACTCCCATCAGCTGCGAACAGGAAATTGAGGCTGTAGTTTACAGAGGATAACCCAAATTGGACAACAGAAGTTTGGAAAATTGTTGCCTGGTCTGATGAGTCTTAAATTTTGCAGCGACTTGGATGGTGGGTGTTCCTTTTCTTTGTCACCAAGTGTCCAAAGCATCTACAAGAGGGTTTGATTAAATCTCTCGGCAGGATTGCATTGGGATGATAAGGTGTGACCCTCAAGTGTCCAATCCCAGCTTTCTCCCTTAGAGTCCTGAAGAGCTCATTTTCAAATTCACAACTCCAGTCATGATGCAGCCTGCCCGGATTCCTGAAACGCTGGATGAAGTCAACAAAGATGCTCTCAGCTGCGGACTTTCCTGACTTATTTTTGGTTGGGTATGCCAAACCAATGTTGGGTATGTTGGGTGAACCATCCTTCCAGCCTCATCCCACTGTTGCAACACTCTCCTCACCCTACACACGGCCAGGGATGGTTTCCTCTTATATTCCAAGACCCACTGATTTCACACACCTTGCATATACAATGCACCCTTACGCTATCGAATAGTTGTACTGTTTTAAATTTTTGGAAAAAAATAAGGTTTAAATGTCTGGAGACATCTTTTTTTTTTCAGGTCAGTAAGTAACACAATCACACGTCGTCCACAACAAGTTACGGTAAAACCTGACCAGTAGTTTATCTGGATGGGATTTGTATTTGGGATGTGTACATATGCAAAAGTCAGTGAGTTGACAGAGACTGTTCTGTGTGCCTCTGTAATAATTGTAAATAGTTAGTTAATGTTAATTCTATTTGCTCTGCTGAGTCCCACCACACTAGTATGGTGCAACCCAGGAATGTTTGTCCTATAATAATGCAGTTATCGTCTCTGAGTAACAAACTGGATATGCATGCCGACTTTATGTGCCAGTGATTCATGTACAGACAACATCAGATATGATTGTTTGTATTTTGTTATATTATTTCAGTTTATATTTTCAGGATAAAATATATAATTTGTCAGCAGCCCACCCACTAGTGGCCTATTACTAAGGTATACCAAGAAAATGTAGCAAAGCTTGATTTATTTGAGCCTGTTTTCAGTTAATGCACCTCCAGAAGAGGCTTCTGGGTTCAGCTGCAGTTCACGCAAACTTTATCTTAGGTCCTCGAGTGTGTCTGAGAAAAAAAAAAGACACCAGACTACAAATTTCCATCACACCGACGCTCTTATTCAGTGTTTTGTACTTATCTTATCCACAGCACCACAATTTAGCAAATTCATAATGACATTTGAGATATTAGCAGCTGATAGTTTGACTAGCGACAGTTCAACTACGAAACAGACTTATCAGTAGTAGCAGGTCACACCAAGTTTCCTAATTTGTGTTGTAAGATCAAGGAGGGTGAGCATTTAATATATTCTATATTCATTACACATGAATTCAAACATTTCAAGCCTTTTTTGTTTAAATTTAGGTGATTATGGTTTAGAGCTCATGAAATAAGAAATCTAATATATCAGATTATTAGAATATTTATATTTGAGTAAATTATTGTTCAGACGGTATAAATCCAGTTTATCTATTGGTCTAGTTCCATGCACACAACCACAATGGGAAAGACTGCTGACTTGACAGTTGTCCAGAGGAAGATCATAAACACCCTCCATATGGAGAGCAGGCCACAGAAGTTCAATCCTGAAAAGGCTGGCTTTTCACAGAGCACTATAATAAAGCATATTAATGTAAAGTTGGAAAAAAGTAGGAAAAGATGCACATGCAATGGCATGACTGATAGCTTTGAGAGGATTATGAAAAAAAGTTGATTCAAGAACTTTCACAAGCAGTTGATTGAAGCTGGTGTCGGAAAGGAAAGGAAAGCTTCAACAAACTAAGCAGGGCTACAAGCTGATCACCTCCTTGCCACACCATACAGTACAAAGCATCCCTCCAATGAGCACGATCATTTGTGAGTATGGCTCACAGATACACAAAGAGAGAGAAGTCTGGATACAGAAAGGAGGCAGAAGGTGCAGTGCCTAGTTTGCATTTTCCTCTATCGACACAAAGGTGTAGCGTTTTTGTTGTAGAGCCAAATTAAGGCACAAAAGGAATTATTTTCTTGTGAAATATGTGTGAACAACTGTAAGAGCAAGGTAGTTTCTGTCATGAAACGGCTGTGTGGCATGCAGGAAGGAGGACCCCAAAGCAGGACACCAAACTCGGACGTAACTCAGAAGGTGGCGGTTTATTATAAACTGAACAGAGGACACGCAGCAGGCAGGGAAACAATGAAGACATCGCGACAACAGGCACTGACAACACTGGACTGAAATACACAGAATAATGAGGGAAGTGGGAACATCTGGGAACACAGGTGACAGTAAATACTAAGACAAGACCAGGGGAAGCAAAACTGAAAACAACAGACAGGGACTGGGTGACTGACAAAATAAAGCAGGAAGTGGGACGAGGGAACAAAGACACAGACTAGACACAGGGAAACACAAGGAACTAGAAATAACCAACTGAGGACTAATAGACATGAGACCAAAAGAAACAGAAACCAAAAGAACACAAAACACTGGGCCACCGGCCCAGGACCATGACAGTTTCCATCTAAGCTCCTTTTCATGTTGGTAGATCAAATCTGTGCATGCCTGTGGTCAGAATTCATCAGCTGATAAGTTTGCTGTTCTGGTCTCAAATGTTTAATTCTTGTATGCTAATAGCATGAAGTAAAAAAAAAGAAATTCTAAACACCAAGTCTATTTAAAAAAAAAAAAGATAAAGACTAATATGAAACATTTTGAGTCCTCTAGTTTTAAATAAGATCCTTTGAGGGTATCCAGTTGGGAATGGCAATGGTATTCAAAATTTGAACTAATCTTCCATACTTTAACTCTGAATGAAGCTGGAGTCTTCATTTTGATCAAACTAAAGTAGCAATAGTTAGAGCTACTGTATTTAAGCCAAATTAACTGGAGGATGACGATTAGAATGAAAATGTGGATTTTTTTTTTGCGATGTCTTTGAAGCACAGAACTGTGTCTCTGCAACTCTGCAATAGATCAGGATGTGGTTAATTAGTCGAGTTTTTCTCTGTCTTTTTAGAAGGCAAAACCTCTCTTCTGTGTTTATCATTAGGAAGGAAATATCGAGAGACTGAAAGAGGTCTCTGTTGAATTTGGCCACCAAGAAATTTAAAGCATCTGAAGGACTCCACCGGTGTTCTTCAATCCTAGTGCGTCCAGTTATCAGCGATTAGCCTTTCACCACATCCTTTAAAAACAGACAAGAAAACATACTTTTGAGAGAAATGCAACTAATAGGAAGGAACTGAACACTCACCATGATCATAAATTTAAACCGCATGGGTCAGTTTTCATTTGCAGTGAGAATTTGTTATTCTTTCTAGTTAAAACTGATTGAAAAGGTAGAATTGATGTCTAATCAGTCCATCTGCCTCTTTTGGTGCCTACTTCCACTCTACCCAAAGCATGCTTCCTGTTTTAAGCACAACCCCCTCTACACTGCTGTACCTTACCCACCCATGCCTACTTAAAGCCATTAATAGCAAACGCCATACACACTGAAGCGCGCGGTGTTAATTTAACAGCCATGGTGGTTTAGAATCCACAAAGTCTCAGTTAACGATGAATTTCCTTTACAGACTGGGGATACTCATTATTCCGTGGATACAAGCTTTCTTTGTGCCTGGGATACAGCTCAATAATGGAAATGTCAATCACATGTCAGAGGAAGGTAGGATTTTAAGGATTGTTTATTTATCAACACTGAAGTGCATATTTTGGAACTTCAATAAAAGTTTAGTTTCAGAATATTTTGAGTGAATAGATGCTATTACTATTAATGTAGACACATTATATATATATATATATATATATATATATATATATATATTGCAAAGTCTGATAATAGCAGCAATGCATACTGAGGGCATGTTATTTTATTGTTGCAGTGATATTTTATTACTTGGATGCCCACATCGTCATACTTTTTTTTTCTGGTCTTAAGTGATGGCCAGAAAATGATATCTCACTGTTACAAGTTAAAAACATGTATAACTTCTTGGTGCAGTAATTTATTATGTGTGTCATTTTTGGAGCAGATGTTTTGCTCTTAAAGGATGAGCCAAATCCCAAGTGTTTCTCTCGGACAATGTTAGATCTCATCTGCTTCTTTGAGACCGAAGACAACGGG
>VUQJ01021054.1:34869-47264 GCA_015108635.1 Andinoacara biseriatus | reverse complement strand
TTAACTAATTCTTTTTTTTTTTTTTTTTTCTTCAGTCATTCTGTTGATATTTACTGATGTGCTTGGGCTCATTGTCCTGTTGCATGAGATCATTTTGACCAAGCTTTGGCTGTCAGACAGAGAAGCTCACACTTGTCTCTAGAATACTTTGATATACAGAGGAGGTCCTGTGGCTGCAAAACAAGCCCAAATCATCACCCCTCCACCACCGTGGAACAGACATTTTAAAAGGAGGACTGATGCACTTTATAACCATTAAAAACATTTTTTTTTTTTTTTGTCACTTCCACTGAATTTTTCAGCATCCAAACTTGCCCTTTGCAAGAAAGCCACTGCAAAATGTTCATATTGTTGCTTTATTCCTCCAAATTATGTCACAGGGTCATCATGTGAAACTGTAGAGCCTGATAATAAAGTTGAGGCTGGCTGAGTTCCACTCATACACTTTAGTTTCAAAGCACTTGCTTTCAGGGTTAAAATTTATTGGGAGACTTCAACTCAAACATTTTGCTGGAAAAAAGATCTAAATTCTTTCACCGAGACCATTTGGGAAATTCCTTTGTGTTCTCATTAAAACGTCTCATGTCATAGAATTTAGTTTAAATTTACAGTGATGTCCAAGCCCCACCCTTACGGAGGTAAAATATACGTGTAAGATGAGCATAATTTCTCTATTCAAAGCTCCAGATTGTCACCTCACTGTTACCTCACATCTGTCAAAAACACTGCTGCATCTTCGTCAGCGGGTTCTGCGTCATTTCCTGAAATCAGGACTCGCAGAGAAATGTTTTTGTGGAAATCACGTCGTGTGCCAAAGGCTCATCTGAGGAGACCAAAGAATACATGTAAGTGCGTACATGACGAATTCCCCAAGGGAGGAAATCATCAGAACAGAGGGCCCTGGAAGAGGTCAGGAACACTGAAACTCTCTTCACGTGTATTTCATCTTTTTTTTTTTCCTTCAGAAACCTTTAACAACTCTGCTCCAAATGTAACCCTCTGCATTTTCACATGCATCTAATAATTGGATTGTTCACATAATATATCCAAGTTAAATATTTCAGATTAAAAATGCTGAATGGGAAAAATGTGTCCACTTCTTTTTCCCTTTCCACTAAATTTCTGTAAATTTGTCTTTTTGACATGTTACTTATCTCAGTGTCTCCTGAGCCCTGCTCCCAGAACATAGGATGGCTCTTGATCTGACCCGTGCGCAGTACTTCCTTCTTCCTTTTCCGTTACTCACTAGCAGTGACAGAGTACATACACCCCAGTGAGCAGAATCCCCTCTATTTAACCGTGCCTTTTGGCTCAGAAACACATAAACTTTGCAACGACGGTCATTTCCAGCATTCATCTGTCTTTGCTCTGACCAGTCATGAATATCATGTGGCTTTGCATCCCAGCAGTGCTGCTTGTTACTTCAGCCTTCTCTGTTCAAATGATTGACACAAGCCGTATCAGAGGTAAGTTATTCTGGATATTTCTACTGTGCAGAAATATATTACTGGATTTAGAATATTATAAAATACAGCAAAAAAAAATCTAACATTGTTTTATTTGCATTTTCCAGTTTTCCCAGCAGCAAATCTAACTATTGCAGGACTAGTCCTGGTTACCTCTTTAAATAAACTTAACCAGCCTCAGTACGCCTTCAATGCGAGTGAAGCTCGTAAGCTCTGCTTGTCCCTTGGACTGAACATTGCCTCAAGAGAACAAGTAGACACAGCTCTTTCTAGAGGCTTGGAAACATGCAGGTGAGACCAGAGAAAAAAATATGCCTCAACATCACATCAGAGGAATATAATTTTTAAAAAAGCACCTAATGTCACTTTCTGTTCAGGTTTGGATGGGTTGACGAACATTTTGCAGTCATTCCCCGCATCCGGCCACTTGCCAGTTGTGGCCAAAATAAGATCGGCTTGGTGCTGTGGCGAGCCAATGTTACAAAAAAGTTTGATGTGTTTTGCTTCAATGAATCAGGTGAGAAACCTTGCATCTGCACTTGAGACAAAGGGTATTTTAATTTAATATCACCACTGCAAGAAAAAAAAAGTGCTTTAACATTGATTTAAATAAGAATATAATATTACTATTCCAAGACATGATTACAGTTTCAAACAGGAGAAAGTACAAATAATTACCTAATCTTTGCACAGATGCAGCGATACAACAGAGGTTACATGAAGTAACTGACAGTCGTTTGATGAGCACGCATGACTTGGGTCACACACACCACACCACACCAATGCAACCAACATCTTTCTCAGTTCTTGAAACTTTCGTCAATGATGTACAACCAGCCCGCTTTGTCAGCAGTTCGCAAGGCTTTACTGGAGGTATGACACTCTGAATCTGAACTGTCGTATTCAATTGATACAGCACAAGTAGTAATACATACAAGTAAAGACAGTATTATTAACAGTGGATACATTTGTTTTATATTTTAGTGAAAGCTGTGCTCATCATCTGCGCTTGTGCCCTGATTCTACTTGTGATAATCATCCTGGCATACCTAAAATTGTGAGTGCTTTTCATTATAATACACAATATAATACTGAAGTTATAATAGTATAAATCAGGAGTGAGTGGTACAGTTAGTTTTCCTTAATGAAGCAGATTGAGAGCACTAAGACCACCACAAAGGGAGCTACAGTCAAGAATTTTTTTCTTTTTGGTGCATATTGAATTTTTTTTTTTTTCCTGTCCATCTGTAAAAACAAAAGGCGTCGCTCTCAGAAGTCGGATGTGAAACAGCAGCAAGAGTACAACCAGCCAGAAGAGTGGACGTGTGTGAAGACCTTTACAGAAAACGAGCAAGCTGTTCAGGAAGTTCAGGAAGATGAGAGAATAGACGTGGATGACACTCAATAAATGTTTTGATCCTTGATTATTGTTAAATTAAACAGAATGGCTGTAACGTGATTTTTTTTGTATGTGCTCATTTTTCCATTCATCTCTATTAAATAGTGCGGTTTAGCCACTAGAGGGCAACGTTTGTAATAAAATAATTTGAAACGCTCAGTTTGTTTCACTCAAAAAAAAAACAAAAAACAAAACACATTTTCTACAAGTTTACTCACTTAAATCTACATTTTTCCAACCTTTACTCTTCAGTATCTTTAATTTCTTTTCAAAAGCCAATGAAACTGATTTTAAGCCATTTGAGTTTGCCCTCTCATTTGCAACTTTTCCATCATCTGATATGCAGTGTGAAGAGTTAGATTACTGTGCACATCCACAGCTTTACCTTTGAACACTTGAGCGCCATCCCTTATCCAAGGCATACATCTTAATTTTAGGAAATCCAGCCATTATTAATTTCCAAGCAGTTAAGTATTGTGCTTTCAGTTTCAGTTTTATTGAACTTTTTCCCCTCAGTCACCCAGAGGTACTTTTTACAAAACAAAGTTAAATAGACATATCTTAGAGTGCATCGAGATCAGATACTGTCAAATGTGAGTTCCCCTTTACTTAGTGTGGGAACGCAGGGATTCAGACTTCACTGCGTCAACAATAAAGCTGAGCTCATTGCACAGCGTTTCGTATCTGTAGGCCATGCGGACCTGGGCAACGTTGGTCTTATGGATATCGTTTCCTTCAGGTCCATCTTTCAGATAGTGCTCTCCTATGAAGCGCTTCTTGTCCTTAAAGTTAATCATAATGAGAGGTGAAAGAAAGGATAATTAGATTTTTATGTGAGAAGATGAATGCTTGCTATGAGAATTCTTTAATGAAAGACAAGATCATACTTGGTGAGAAAACCCACTCTGCAGCACACTGTTCCTAGCTATTTCACACACATCACAGGTGCTGAACTTCCACAGCTGGGCTGCTATAGCGTATTCCTCCATCAGTGGTTCCTAGAGGACACAAAAAATAGTGGCTAAGCTTGATTCACACAACAGAACTTAATCCAAGTAACCCACACTGCAGGAATCCGTGAATCTGAATGATAGTCCGAAAACACCGTTTCCTGTATATTTTTACCTTGGTGTAGTGGAACAGCATGGGATCATCAGTGGACAGGGACACATGCAGACCTTTGTGCAGGAAGTCTTTCAGAGGGCTTTTGGAGTATTCCAGGAACAGACCATTGTTGCTGAGTGGAGACATTGCAATGGGCACCTGGGCCAGGTAGTACAGGTACTGCAGGACTGGGCTCTGTGGGAAGTTTGAGAAAATAGATACTGCTCATGGTTGTGGAAAATAGATGCACACAATGTGATCATGTATTTTATGTTTATGCTGAGTGAGTTGGTGTCTGTACTAAAGTGGTGACCTTTGTGTTATTCTCCAGCTCATGAGTAAAGTTTTGTGAAAGTCATAACATGAATTATTTACCCTTTACTGTAAAGATCACAACTGGCTACAGCAATAAGTACCTTCCTCAGGTTGAGTCCATGTGAGATGTTGTCAGCAGTGAGAAAGGCAGAGACCAGATGAGTGAGCGATCCAGTTTCTCCACAATGGGGACGGAACTGGAAGGTGTTGAGTCCACGCTCTCTATACAGGACACAAAAGCAGTAGTTGTAAAACAGCTAACTGATCATCTCATTTGAAGAGTTTCAGTCAGGATTCATAAGTCACAAACAGCATTATTGAAGGCTACAAATGAGTTTATGGCCTCTGACTGTGGACTCACCTCTGTTTGACCTCAGTGCAGCGTTCGATACTGCTGACCATAACAATTTATTACAAAGATTAGAGCATGCCATAGGTCCAGCCATCCATTCGCTTCCGCTTATCCTTTTCAGGGTCGCGGGGGGACTGGAGCCTATCCCAGCTGACATAGGGTGAGAGGCAGGGTACACCCTGGACAGGTCGCCAGCCAGCAACAGAGTCACAGACACCCATTCACACTCACATTCATGCTCTCATTCACACCTATGGGCAATTCAGATTGGCCAATTAACCTAACCCCAGTAAGTGCATGTCTTTGGACTGTGGGAGGAAATCGAAGTACCCGGGGGAAAACCCACACAGACACGGGGAGAACATTCAAACTCCACACAGTGAGAGAGGCCGTGAAATCGAACCCAGGCCTTCCAGATGGTATTCAAACTGTGAGGCAGCAGTGCTAACCACCGCACTGTGGTATTAACGGCACTGTGCTGCAGTGGTTTGAATCATATGTAAGACTACACTTTCCACCTGCCAATTCTGGTATTCTATTCTATGGCAAATGCCAATCAAGTTCTGCGGTGTCTAGCATTTGAGGATGTGGGACCCCTCAGGGCACCCTCATGAAGACTGACCTCCACCTGTGAAGCCAATTCCGTTTTGGGGGTTGTCTCATTGCCTCTCTAATTCATGAACCCCAAAGTAGCTGAAAATGATTAACAACCCCCTCTGCCACTTCAATTATTGCAGAAATTTGACTTGATGCTGTACTCTGATTGTCAGATGCTGCCAACACTGCTCCTTTCATGTGAATACACTTGTAGATCAACTGTGGGCTAACTTGTAAATGATAACCAACTTCTGGTGACCGCTTAGCATGATATCCAGTGTGAAGGTAATTGAAGCCAGGTAACAGAAAGGGCCCTGTTCCTACTCAACTAATCAACCCATCCTACTTATACCACCAATCCATCACTCAAGTCTCAAAGCTTTACAAAATTTTTAGCCCCTTTCCTCAAATTCTGAGTCCAAATTTCTTACTCCCTTTGTCTGGAATGCCCCACCTTGTAAGTCAGCTACTTAGACCTCAAGAAAATCTCCCTGCTCCCCATGTTTCAACCAATCTGGAACAGGATACTTACTTTCTGAGGTTGTTGAGGACTAGGATGTTTGCATACATGTGGAAGACGTAGTAGCTGTATGGGGGATTTTCATTTGAAGTCCACTGTTCTGGTTTGGGGCTCTTGAAGGAGAACATGTGATCTCCGTGTTTGGACTCATCATCCACGCTGTCAAAGCCGGACACCTGCACCCACATAAACAAAGACTTAGTAATTTTCTGGGGAGAACGTTTCATGAAGTCTCGCATGTATTATATGGTAATTATTAGTAATTTCTTGCCACAAATGTTACCAGCAGCTTAATTTACAACATACATATTAATAGGGATATTTTAATTAAGATACAATTTATGGACAATAGTACTGAACCACCTACAGATTACACCTACAGGTGCTGCTTGGGCACGGAAAACCATGCTATGAAGCTCCCGTGGCACAGTTTTTGAGCTGATCCAACAAAATTTCATTGTTTTGTTTTAAAGATATTTTATCTTAAATCACTGAAGTTCTGCAGTTCCTGAACACTTCCACTTTGCGACGACTTACAGATGATTGTGGAATACTCTCTAGGAGGGAAGAGATTTCCCAAACACACTTGTTACAGCACGATGCTCGAATTCAGTGAGCTCTTTAGAACTAACCGTTCTTTTTCAAAATGTTTCCAACACTAAAGCCTGTTTATACTGCAAAAATATTAAATAGGAGTAAGTGAGTTAAGACATACATGAATTACATCTTTTTGTGCAAAATTAATCACCACCCCCCCCACACACACACACACACAATATTTGCTGGGCTCTATTTTGATATAACAAATCTTACATATTTGAGGAAAACATGAACTTCTTTGTGATTCTGCGGGTTAACTGTGGCCTCAAATAGCGGAAGGAATACGTTCTCCAGCATCTTGGAAAAATTGGGTATCAGCTTCCTCGCCTTGAAAATATCACTGCGGCAAAAAATAAATAATATTTTAGATTTCACAAAATGTGTTATAAATATAAATATAAAATGTGTAATTTTAGGATGAGGCACTTACTATATTCTGGGCACTTGAATCATCCACTTCATGTTGGGAGAGTATAGTTTGTGGTCAATAAACCACTTGGACAGACTGTACCACTCCCCAGGAGACCTTCCATAGATAGACAGGCGTGGCTCTGCATGCTGATACTTGCTCTCCTCCAGGTCATGGGCCACCTCCTAAAAATGGTGAGTGAAAGAGTGCACTAAATTTTCTTTACATTACCCTGACTTTGAATGGTTGGCTACATGACATAGTACCTTTATGATGCAAGCAAAATACTCTCCATTAACAACATTGTCCGTTTTCAGGAAGATTTCGCGAAGCTCACTGGCTCCCACTGGGTTATACTTCGCATTGAACTTATCAAAGCGGTGGAAGGTTTGTCTCCCCTGTAAATTTAATGAATCACAATATCATTTTGATAAGTCAAATTAGAGGCAGAGAGTAAAGGAGATATAAGTAGCAAAAAGATAAGACATGAAACTTGTGTCTATATTGCTGTGTTGGGACTATTTACATTCTGGAGAACAGGAAATAATTTCTTACAGCATGTACATCCAGGGAGTCCACAGTAAGGTCGTAGGGGTCTTTGTTGATGTGCTGGAAAACCTGTTTGAGAGTCATTTTTTGTCCATCCTTCTCTAAAACTACACGGTCTGAATCAGTCTGATATGTTTTCTGGATGAAAGTGAGCAGGTGTTTCTGAGACATGCATGCAGCTGCATGAATGTGAGTGTCCACCTGGAAGAAATAAACAGTATGTTCAGTCTTCATGTACTGATAACCTGTCTTTAAGCCCCTCTCCACCCAGCTGGGCATGCCCGGAAAAACCTCCAAAGCGACGTGTCCAGGAGACATCCCAAGCAAATGCCTGAACCACCTTTTCTACTTGGAGCAGCAGGTCTAGTCTGAGATGTCTCTGGGTTTCTGCGCCGTTCTCCCTTTCTCTGAGACTGACCCCCGCCACCCTACAAAGGAACTTATTTCAGGTGCTTGTATTCACGGCCTTACTCTTTCAGTAATTACTGTACCTAGATGTCATGATCATCTGGACTAGTAAATTGCTTCACCTTGCAGCTCAGTTCTCTCTCTTCACCAAGATAGTCTGGTATAATGCCCATCCTACTACTGATGCCACACCACTCCGATGGTCCATCTTTCATGAATAAGATCCCAAGACACATGAACTGCCAACCTCTACTGAAAATGTGCGACACTTTGTGCAACGAATGCAGCGACACCTCTCACTCTGGTTATACAAGCACTGGATGGCCCAGGAAACACTATACTTATACCCCCTCAAGGATGCCCCTGTGGACCTGGTGGTAAGCCTGCTCTAACTCCATATAAGACTAGCTGATCAAGCTCCCATGATTTCACAGCAAGGACAGAATCTCCTCCTGAATCCAATATTTAACAATTGGCCAGAGCCTCCTTTCCAGCACTGTGGAATAAACATTCCCAGGGAGACTGAGCAGTGTGATACCCTGCTAACTGGAGCACACCCTCTGCACCTCCTTTCTAAAAATAGTAACCACCACCCTCCTCTGCCACTCCACAGGTACTCTCCCAGACTTCCACGCAACACAACTAGCTGAATGACAGCAATTTTTGTGTTATTCAAAGTCTGTGTGAAAATACTGGACAAGTTTAAACAAGTTCAGGCTAATCTTGGTAGTTTGCAGTTTTGTTGTAAAGTTTAATTTTGTTGTAAAGCCATCAATTTTAACCTAAGTGCTTTAACATCACTGGCTCAACTCTTTTTGCATTAAGGCAAGAGTTAGAAAGTAGCTGTACTGCAGTATGAAAATTGCCAAGGCCACAAAAAAGCTGCAAGCTTAAGAGCGAGCAGCAGCACAGGTCAGCTGATCCAACCAATCAAATCAAAAATCAATCATCTATTAGAGCTCACAATACAAAACAGTTCAGTAACACTAGAACTTAGAGTTCCTCCACTTCCCAAATCCCACTGACAGCACCTAAAAATAAAAATACTAACCTTCCTAACATTGTAGAAATCTCTGTGAGGCACACATTTTAGTTCCTTGAGCTCAGCCATCTCATTGAGCATCTCATGGAGGTTGAACTTTGAACTCAAGAAATTTAGTCTTCTATGGCAGTAGGTTTTCCTGAAAATTAAGAGTGGCACTCAGTGTATTCTCTGAAAAGTGCAGCGCAGACAGTAACCAGGTTTTCAACAGGTAGATGTGCATGGTCTTTATTTAGGAAACTTACGTAGGTCCATCTGCAGTCATGGCAAGCACATGACTCAACTCTATAGCAAAGGTCTCCAAGTCCGGGTAAGGAAGGTCATGGGGCTGGTTTTGTTTGAGAGCCTCTTCGTTATCATACACATACACTATCCCATCCTTCATCTTCAGTGCATAGTTCAGGTTCTCGGGGATGTTGTCCATGCAGTAGGGATCCTCCCCAGCTTCTAGACACAGGCACACGTCTGGTGGCCACAGCATTTTTCCGTTACAGCCATATAAATTAGAATAAAGCATGTTTTTAATTTATCATATGTACAGCATATGAAGCACGTCATACCTGGCAGGACTTCATCTTCTTCATGCCAGCTCTTGTTCTGAGCACTGCATAGGAACTTGCTTGTTGTTCTGCAGAATCTGTGATAGGCTAGCTTAGAGTATTTCTCTCGAAGAAGCAGACATTTACACAAATTTTTCGCCGCCTGATCGTAGTCGTCCAGTGTGATCTGAGAGGAGAATGAGCATCAAGCATAACTTAAAGTCTTAGCCAAACAATTTGGTAATAGTCAAGGCTAGACTGGATCAAGCAGAGGGACGCTCTACTGTGAATGGCTGCTAGCCTGCGAAGCAACAGTACTTGGGTTACTACAGTGTAGAGCTTCCCATTGAAATTCACATTTTATACTTCAAAATGTAATTTTTTTTTTCAAATGTTTTATTTTATGCTTAAATCTCGCTACATTTAATTTGAAAATATTGTACGTTTTACATTTGTCTGACAGTCTGTTAATCTTAAAATTCAAACTGTTATATTGACTGTATGAAGAGGTCATGTGATATTGTGCTACTGTACAGATTAAACTGCTTGCAGAAGTAGAGCCATAAAATGCCAAATTTTCACACTTTTTTGGGTTTTTTCTACATGGGAATTCTGTCTTTTCTTTGGGTAATTTTAATAAGTTGGGGTTTGAGCTGTTGTCATCAGTAGCCTGACAGCAAAACGAGTCCCAGAAAAAAAGAGCATCCCACCTGCATTGCCAATCTAGCACCACCCTCTTATTTTGCAAATATTTCACGTTTCTCCATCTTGTGAATATGACTATAAAATTTAGTACATATCAAATAAGCCAGGCTGTAGGATCGTACATTTCTATAACTATGATGCACACCAGTTAGCACTTCCAGTCAGAGTACTTACACCAGCGCAGTAATCCCCACTAATAGTAACCCTCTGGTAATCAGGGTAGTTGTCTTGCACAGACGAGCAGGTGGAGCTGGGGGATATGAATGGTGTCACTACACGTGCCCAGTCTGCATTGGCTGGGATCTGGAGGGACTTGGAGCGAATCATCTTCAGGCTGATCTTCCTGAAAAGTCAGCAACATGTTTAGCATTTCGTGCAGATAAATCTCTGAGGCTTTACCCAAAATAATCATAGGATAACTCCGTAAACGGGCCTATTATGCCAATTCCTCACTTCTGATTTTTATTATTTGACTTTATAGAACATCTTTGCATTATTTACACTTCATTTATCTTAAACTTAGACTTAACAGCGTATGAGTATCAAAGAAAAGCAAAACATATTTCCTGTTAAGGTAGTTATATTTTTTACTTGAGGATAATTTTCCTCACATGAACAGACTGATCTGTGGTTCAGAGCTTACCTCTTAACAGTCTCCTCCGACTGCTGCTCTGCCAGCTCCTTAAGCAGTTCATGTTCTTTGGCTTGCTGGAGGCCAATTGGGCAGTCTTCGGGCATCGTGAACATTGACAAGGCATTTGTGTCTTCTTCTTCTTCTTTTAATGCTGATGCATATACTTGCTCAGCTAGCAGCTGCGTCTCCTCGTCCACCTCACTCAGATTCACCTTTGGGAATTGACGAGACATGTCTGGAAGAGGGCAGAAGCTACAGTAAAATGGCAGGTTGCAAATCTTACACTCATACATTATCCATCTCAAATCATCAGATTTTTAGAAAATTTTCTGCTCAGCCTCCTGCCAGAACGAATCCTGCAAGAGATGTAATATATATGAAAATGTTACATTGTTGTGTTTTTAATGTCTCTTAGCATATTTTAAACTTAACCTGAATTATCAGACACCTCCAGGGGAATGTACATACCTACAAAGTGAGTCTTCAAAGTGAATATACATATATTTAACAAAATTATTTTCTCAGTTTTAATTAGAGCAGACTCTGGAAAAAAAAATCTAAGCTTGGCCCTTCTATTTTCAGCAGTTACAGACCAATTTCAAAAATTACATTTCTTTCCCCTAAGACTTTAGAAAAGGTTGTCGCTAAGCAGCTTACTCTTGGGTCACCGTGCCACATTTGCCAAATCTTCTACTGAGAACCTTGGGATAACCTTTCACTCTGTTTTTATACTAGATGTTCAGCTCAAATCTCTGGTTCACTCTTGTTTTTACCATTTAAGGAATATGTTAAGATCCACTGTGCCATGCTCTGAACTTGAAAGTATTCTCATGTCACACTGTTGCTGATCCAGCTACACTGGCTCCCCATTAAATGAATTCAGAGTCCAATTTAAGATTCTGGTTATAACTTTTAGAGCTCTTATAGCCAAGCACCAGCTTACATCAGTGTCATTTTAAAGACATCCAAAAAAAAAAACCCACCTTTTTAGACTTGTGCTTGGTTATTGTTTTTTTATGCTTGCCTGTTACATTGTGAAACACTTTGTGATATTTGTTTGAGAGGTGCTATAAAAATAAAATTTTGCTTTACTCACACATTTTAAAATGCCATAAAAATAAATTACACCGTTATCAGCAAATGGCCGTAATAGGATACTTTGATAGAAATGACTAGGCCTGCAGAATATTAATGAAATCATCACCACACATACGTTGAAAACAATTTTGAATTGCACACTAGTAAAAATGACATTTGAAAATAACTTCCATTAGTTCAATTAGTCTCAAAATTCACCAGATATGACATCTTTAAAGGAATGCAAGCCTTCTAGATAGGATGCATTGAAGTCCATCTGCCCTTTTGAATGGCAGTGATTTTGTTTTAGCTCTTATCAACACTACAGCTGCAAAAAAACAAAAAAAATATTTTAACAGTATACACACACCACCCGCTTATAGCATATAAAACAGACAATCTGACAGAGTCTTGATGATTGGTGACTGAGTGCTAAAACAGAGAAAGGCAATGTCAGACAATTTCTGTTCCAGGAAGCTCATCATTCTGGATACACAATAGTATCCTGCGTGCATCATTGTGGAGCTTTATGGCTTTAAAGCAACAGTATGAAAAGAACGATTCAAAGCTGATGGGTTCATAAATCATTAAACTTCCTCCCACACTGCGCGCGCGCACGCACACACACCTACCTAAATAGTTTAAATGAAACAAATGACACCCCCCCCCCCCCCCTTAG
>VUQJ01021054.1:1433-20538 GCA_015108635.1 Andinoacara biseriatus | reverse complement strand
GCTCTTACCTTTTTTTTTTTTATTTTTTTTTTTTTTTGTACACCTCAGCATGAGTCTTAAATTTATTACAAAATGTTGTTTTTATTTTTATCTGCATGTAATGGCAGCAAATGGTTGATCCTTATTTATATAAGTCAAAAAGTGAAGTCACCGTCCCAGTAAGAGAACAACATGTTCACATCAGCTGACTGTTTCCTATAGTGGGTGTTAATCACAGAAAGAAAAAGTTTCAGCCTTTTCCTTTGTGGCTGTAATATTGAACTTTAGTTGTAATATTTGAAGTTTAAGGTCAGATGGGTATAGTTTTTGTTAATGCCCCTTTCAGTCCAAGGGGTTAATTGTTTATAGTGAAATTTAAGGAATGCCTCCTCGGTCTGCTTTTCAGGGCGCTCCCTGATTCAGTTCGATGTCAGCTTGAAAACTGGATGATGAATTTGAGACGTTGAAAGAGACTCTGAATTGAGTAGTTTATTAAATATTATAAGCATTCCCGACTGTAAACAGAATATGCTCTGTGTGTTTGTTTGTACAAGGCAAATATTTGACTATGAGCTTCCTGTGAATTAATTTTGATATTTGGATTAATGTGAACTGGAATTTTACAATTACCTAAAAATAAAGTCAGAAAATGAACTGTCACGTATGAACAGTATTGACTCGGGCATTCTTAAAATAATCCTGCTAATTTGTTTTTCGTTATAGTGTATAAGTGATTTCACCTCACTCTTCACCTTAGGAATGCACAGAGAAGAAGCTTTCGGGTGATACTGGCAGATCCATCAATGCTGCCCGTATGTCTCACAGGATATCAGCCCCACGCCATCTCACATTTTTTCTTACATGACTCAAAACTTGCATGTGGCACCTTTTAGATGAACACACGGGAAGATGTTTCAAATCACAGCTTGGAAAAAAAAACTGTGAGTGGGATTCTTGAGACAGATGCTTATTATGAGCACCTTACGGAGGAAAAAAAGGATCAGAAAAAATTACAAAAAAGAAAAAAAAAAACAGCTGGGGAGGCTGAAACTTAGTTTATCTCATCTCACTGATCCACAGCTAGTGTATGTCTGTATTTAGGATGAGCATATTGTTATATAGAGGTAATACACACCCAAGAAACACAGCAATAAGACTGATATCAGAATCAGAATACTTTATTGATCCCAGAGGGAATCACACACCCTTGCTCTCTGTGTCTGAAATGCTGTAAATACCAGGGATGAAATGTTTTCTTTCTTTGTTTCAGAAAAGAAATTCCAGTCTGGAAATTTCCAGAGGCATTGGGTATGGTGTAAATTAGCCCAGCGGAAGAGGTCCAAGTATTTCTTTCACTTTTGAGTTTGTTTCACTTTCAATTAAGTGGAAGAAAATCTAAGCGGAATAAAGACAATGCAGCATAATGCTTGAAATTCCCCTGTAGTGTCTCAGCATCCTGTAATACATATCTCATATAATTACAAACTTTCTTCGTTTATTTATATCTCAGACGACCTCATTCTTTGGTGTCATATTTCAAACTCAAAAAATACATAAATGACAAACACATGCGCTGTAAACCAGCAAATGTTTTGCAAGCACTTTGTAATGATAATTACCTCCAGCGGACAAATAATTCCCTTAGCAGAGTTTACAACAAGAGATGGTGCAATCATGACAACAAAACTCTTCTGGTGCTTCTCGGGTCCTTATATAGTAATCTTTTGAAAGTTCTTTGTAATGTTGCCCTGGTTGGATGACAGACAGTTTTTGTATAACATAACACATGAGTAGGTCTGTGTGGCAGGAAAGCTGAGCAATAGTTGTCATGTTTGGGGGTGGGAGGGTGTCATCCCACCAAAGGCACAAAAGCCAAAGATGAGTAAATTTTTTTTGCCTAGAAAATTGAGTCATAAACACTATATGAAAAAGGGGGTCTGTATTTGTATGTTTTGCCATAGGTTTGATTCTTTGACTACCGCTGTAATTTTTCTAGCAAGCAAAAAGGCAGATAAAGAGTAACAGAAAAAAAGAGAGAGAAAGAGGAAATTGCTCGCTGTATTCCTGCTATTGTTGACAGCTGGTGGTGGCGGATTTGTGTCTCTCTCACACACATATTACACATTGCCACGTGCTACTCAACTTTTATTTTTTCACGAATATGAAACATTTTCCACAAACCACAACACTTTCCCCTGTCGGATCACAATCGCAACCAGCTTATTAAACAAACAAAAAAAATTGATAAAGAAAATCTGAATGTTATATTAAAGTTGTGAGTCTATGGAATAGTTCCTGCATAGTGATTTTATTTTTTGTAGTTGGAGTAGCTTTGTAACATAAAAAGTAAAAATGAAACATAACATCAATTCAGTTTTATTTACATAGCGCCAAATTACAACAAACAGTCTCCTCAAGGTGTTTTATAGTATAAGGTAAAAATCATAGAAGGATTACAGAGAAAACCCAACAGTCAAAACAACCCCCTGTGAGCAAGCATTTGGTGACAGCGGGGAGGAAAAACTCCCTTTTAACAGGAAGAAACCTCTGGCAGTTGGGGGTGAGGGGAGGGAGACAGGACAAAAGACATGCCAAGAGAGTCAGAGGTTTTAGCTTCACGCATCTTCAGACACACTTGACTAGTGGCTGATGTGCAGTTTATAGTTGAAGACTATAATCACAGTGATTACACTTAAGAAAAATGATGCAAATATTTTACATTACTCGGTGAAAGTTGCTTATAGTCACCTACCATTACTATAAATATGTTTTAGTCGTCTTAGTATTTTGGAGCAGGTCCTTACAGAGTCTCTAGCAAACCCAAAAATGAAACAGACAAAAATCACTATTATAACTGTTAGTTTTCTAATATATTGTATATTACTTACACATACTTGAGATGACTCATGTTGTGATTTGGGGCTGTATAAGTAAAAAATAAGCGTACTATATTTCACACAGTTACAGTAAAATATAGTATTATTCTGTTCTGGTGGCTGTAGGTTTGTCTGTCCTCGATATAAAAAGATCCTGTGCTTTAGGGTCAGAAAGAGGCTCTGTTAGGACACAGTGCTGTATTTGTAAACTCGACAGGCCCCACGCCCATGGATGTATCCCGCTCCTGCACGCAAGCGCAGTGACACTCCTTCTGTCAAACATGGCTGAGCTTTGGAAGAAGGAAAAATGCTGAATTGTGTTGCCATATTTTGGGAAAAGCAGCAGACATGGCTAGATTGGCTGACTATTTCATTGTCGTGGGATACGATCAGGAGAAAGCCGGTAAGTTAGGCGGCGAAGCGGCTCTCTTAGCGAGCCTCGGAGCTGAGGTTTACGTCCAGGCCGTCAGTCAGTGTGTGCGATGATGTTGATGCTAGATAGCTCCTGCGCTAGCTTAGCCACAAGGCTATTAGGCGAGACTGGGGAACACTTCCCCCCCCCTCCTTTCTATTTTTCTCCTCCTAACCGGCCAAACGCTCAGTACGATCCGGCGGGCGGGTGTTTACACAGAAAGCACACGCCTAATGTTAAGTCACAGTGGACGTTTACACACGAGGAGTTGGGATATTTGACTTGGATCAGCTGAAAGTTCTCCTGGATTCAAAATCTGTCACATCCTGTCCTGTTGATCGTGATCTTCTTGTCAGGTCTGGGGGCTAGCAACGCTCCCAGATAATGGGGCACACTTTAATACTGCTCACATTTAGCCATATAAAACCAAACCTAGCTCCTCCTTTGTCGTATTTGTTTGCTTACTCAAGCCAGGTCAGGGTTGCTATTGGTAGCCAGTGTTTGCTTCTATGTTTGGGATTTTTTTTTTTTTTTGTGGGTTCAAGTTGGGTGGTGTTGCACCTCGACTGTCCTGCATGTTCTGTTTCCGGTCTCTTTTTTACCTCCTGCGGCCCCACTTGTCAGTGATTTGTTTTGTTTGTTTGTTTGTTTATTTATTTATTTAGTCGGAAGAAAGCTGAAATGGTTCATGATGGGCGTAACCATACAGCTGCGACAAAAGGCTGTGGCTGCTCTCAGCCGGAGCCTCTTCCCTCCTCTTCCCTCCCGCTGTTGTGGGACAGGAAGCTCCTCATGCTTCCACTTACAAGCCATGCCTCAGGTCCAGCCTCACATTCTTTTAATCCAAGACAGGAAACAGCTTTGCACACATTTCCAAGCATTCATAGATAAACAGATGAAAACATCTTGGCATTGCACGCATGTTCGGGCTGCACATGCCACGAATGGTACTTTATAAACTGTTAAAAGTTCATGCAGTTTGTTGCTGTTCATCATGCACTTTTTTTAAAGCATCCTGTGAGAATATTGCATAATGAGCTGCCCGGAGAAAGTAAAAAATATTCAGTTAATCCCCCACGAGGGAACAAAAGAGAGTTTATCGGCCCTTTCTGTGGCGTTCGTCCAGTGCCATGTGTTTCAGAGAAGGGCTTGAGCAGTTGAATCCTCTCAGTCACCATAGCTTGCTATGCACAATAGGTAAACAGTGCTTTTCATCAGCTCTGTGCATCCCAGCGCCAACTGACAAATGAATATTTTGTGCTCCGGGGACAAAATGTTCCTGGCGTCACCCGAGGAGTCTGAATGGATTCACATTCAGACAGCCTTACCACAAAAAGACACAGGGGCCACAAGTTAAGTCTTTTCTTGCCTGGCCTCTGATATTGATGAAGTCGACTGTGGAGAGAGCATGCAGTAAAAGTCCACTAGCACAGATTGTGGCTGATTATGTCTGATCTATGTGTAAGCCTCCCTGGGGGACAAAAATATTCCAGCACTCCGTACTGAATTGTATTTTTCTGCTTTCATTGTGTGTTGCTAAGTGCAGGGAAGCATATCAGGTGATGATCTGGACGCCGGTCCTGCAGAGACGCCCCTGTGTGTAAGTGGCAGGGGTTTTCTCTGCACCTGAAAATTAAAACGTCTTTAAGATTTGATAGATAAATAAATGGGTGACTTTAGTGAGCAAGGTCGGCTCGTTGAAGGCATGCTTGTCACTGTAATGTGCAGCAGCTCGTCTAGACGGCAGATTTTTCCTGGCCACCTTGCTCAGTAATTCAAACCAGGGATCCCTACGTGGGTCCTCATTAACCCTCCTGCGCTGTGCTGGCGTTTGCTCCACTGGCCTGACCCACTTCTCGTTGTTAGATTACTATGGATGGATCAGTTGGAAATAACACTGAGCACGCAATCTGCTGAGCTATAGGCTGGATTACAATTTGTAGTTAAAATCAGAATTTGTCTTTAATAAACAAAATCACACCCTGTAGTTTTGAGTCTGAATTTATACCAATAAATGGGGAAAAATGTAAGTATTCTTATTATTGGTTATTGTTGTATTGATTATTATTGTAATAACAGGACATTAGTGCTTTTTAATTTTTTTTACATTTTAAAATATTGTGTGCCAAAGACACAGGTTATATTATTAGTGGTAGTGGAGCTTTTCTCTGGATGATAGCATGCAAGTAGGTGAGGTAGAAACCGCAATACTGTATAGTGCATTTATCCCTAAAATGTTTACACTATAGCAGCATGAGCAGTGTTGTTTGTCACTACAGTCTGTTTTTGTTTTTCATTGAAATTGCATGACCCAGTTTCATTGACTTGCTTACATTTGTCTTTTATTTCTTTCCCATGTCCCCTGAGTGTCAATATAAAATCCAGCCAGAAAATTTGTGATATTTTCATTATGAGGCCAGTGACCCATTTAGAAAAATATGTTGAAAGACACACTTATAATGGTCAAATTATTGCACTTGGTCTACCAGGCTGAAGTGATTTAAAACTTGCAGTAAAACACTGAACTTTGGCAACTTGTACATCGAAAGTTTGTTGCTGTTGGTTAAACCTATAGCTGGCACACTGTCATTTAAGTGCCTCGAATATATAAAAGTTATGTGCAATGGTGAGTCTGATAGCAAGGAATATGACTGGCAGATTCCTCTTTTAGAAATCTGACCTGAGTCTGTTTCCCTGGGGGCCAATGTCATGAGCCATAAACCCTGGAATTATTTTTCACGAATGAGTTGGAATGTGAAAGCACTGTGTTTGATGGATGCAGCCTGTACTGAATCCTGTATTTTTCCTTTTTGCATTAGGACGCTGTTTCACTTTACTGGCGAAGGTTTATATATGCTCTGGCTTGCTGTTCTTCATAAATTGCAATTTGCCAATTGAAAAAGAGGCATCTGCCCAGCTGCTTTTCTGAAACAATTTATTGGTGGGATATCATCACTTTTTATTGAATCAAACTGCTTTTGGAATGTGTTTCACAGACACAGCCCAACCTCTACGGTCTGGATTTTTGAGTCTGGACTTGGGGAATGGTTTATGTAACTTAGCACAATTCAGCAAAAAAAGAAAGAAACAACCCAAAAAAACAACTTCCATAAGAGCAAAATACTTCCATGTGCAGATATCTTTTAAGTACACATTAATGCTATTTGTACCCTGACAGATGCAAGCATACAGCTTTAGATGTGGGATTATCAGGGATTCTTGTAACATAAACCTACACATCCATCCATTTTCAGCCATTTATCCTAGTCTGGGATATGGGGGGGCATGGTTTAAGCAGAGCTGCCCAGACCTCTGTCCTTCGTGCCACATTTTCCAGCTCCTCTGGGGCAATACCAGATAGATAAATAGATAGATAGATTCTTTATTGATCCTGAAGGAAAGGCATTCCGAAGCTAACCAAGAGACATAATCTCTCCAGCATAATTTGGGTCTGTCCTGACTGAAATACCTCATCTATGAGGCATCCAGGAGGCATCCTAGATGCCCAAACCACCTTAACTGGCTCCTTTTGAGAAGCACTTCCTAAATGACTCAGTTCCTCACCTGATCACTGTGAAAGCCCAGCCACCCTCAGGGGAAGCTCATTTCTGCTTTTTGTATCCACAGTCTTATTATTTTGGTCATTCACAGCTCATGGGCAGTGTCAGTAATAGAAAAGTAGATACTTAAACTCCTCTACTTCTGGCAGCAACTCCTTCCCAACCTAGAGTAGTAACTCTTTTCTGGCTGAGAACCACGGTCTCAGACTTGGAGGTTTTAATTCTCATCTCTGCTGATTTGCACTTGGCTGCAGATTTCCCCAGCTCAAGCTGGAGGTCACTGCTCAGTGAAGCCACAAGGTCTACATCATCTGCAAAATGCAAAGATGGGATTCTGATGCCACCACACTGGAAACCTTCTGCCACTGCCTTGAAAGGTCTATTTCAGGGTAATTGAGTTTAGAGTCTGCCTGTCAGTTGAACCTTGGATTTAGGAGGAACAAGTAATGATGCTGTTTCCCTTACCCAGTACAGTTAAGGACTAAGGGCATGCATAATAGATGGAGTCAGTCAACAAGTGGGAAAAGCTTCAGATTCCAGAGTATTTCCTCACCTGGATTTTCTCTATTTACGATAACCACAATATTACTGAACATAGAAGCTTGAGTCATGGTTAAGGGGAACAAAGAAAGACTGGTTCCCAGATGCAGACGGGATAAGAACGATCTCAGGAAAATGGATTTCAAGCGAAGGATTTCTATATAATAACATGTTTTCACTTTTAATTAGAAGCGGCTTTACAGAAATTGTTGTGTTTGTATTGCAATGCCATGAGTGGCTGCTCTGAGTTTTATTAACCAATGTCTCTGATTATGTCAGTGATAGCGCGGCTGTAGCTGGTTGTTGGGTTTATGACATTCCCTGTGATATCAAATGGAAATGATGGTCAGCTTGTTCTTAGAGTAAAGTGTTGGGTATAGACACCATATATGTGTTTCGCTGATCTCTATCAAGAATACATTGTTACTCCCAAAATTTAATAATAGTGGAATATAGAAGTTGTAACCTGGCAAATAGGAGAGTACTGTTTTTGTTGTTGTTATTGTTGTTGTTGTTGTTGTTTTTCAATGAACATGACTTCCAATTATGCAGGAAATGCTAAGCTGCCAGCTCAAAGATTTGATCTAAACTGCAGCTATAAAAAAAAATAGGTACATTTGGAAAATGCAGTAGATATATGGAAATAGTAGTAGTATGGAAATTTTCCAAATTAAGTAGATGAAAATTTATTACTTTAATAGCTAAACCCATAATTTTAAGCCAGGTTTTGGTTTCCAAAATTTCCATGGTTTGACTTTTTGTTACGACCTTTCAAAGCGTGTTCTGTTTTTGTGCTGGCGTTTGAACCTACCCTCAAGGAAAGCACACTAATAATAAAGGACCCTTTTCTTTAACAAAAATGCCAATTTAACTTTTAGGAGGTTCATGTTTTTGTCCCCTCTCTTTGCTCACTTAGTTGGAAATGCTCTGAAAACAGCATATATTAGTGCTTCTCTGGTTTATCTTAATGGCCGTCTCCCTAAACTTTCACTTAACTTTGTCATTAGGCCATTTCTGTTTTTTCAGTGGTTGTTAAGCTTGTTTTGATCTGTACTACTTGAGTTCATAGTTTCATTTACAGGATCAGATCCTTTTTATTAGACTCAAGCACTATGTGGGGCTGCTTCTTGTCTCCTCTTTATACCCGCACAGTAACTGCTTGTTAGAGACTGGATGAAATATAGAACTTTTCCTGGAACATTTTCTTACCAGGAATTTGAGAATACGATGAGTTAAGTTTGGAAAAAGTGACACAGTTCTCGGTACTAAAAACTAAAGATGGAATTGATTCGGCGGTTACTTTTGTGTAGGACATCAAATCTGGTTTTGAATTTCTCAGCCCGTCCAGAAAATCATCCTGATCAGGAGATGTTCCAAATCTAAAATCTATTCTAGGTCCAGAAGCAACAAAATAAAGAGCTGAAGTGTGTGTGTGGACCCAAGATGGACAGGAAGACACAGATTGCACACATCAAATGCAAGAAGTAGTACAAATAGTTGGCAGTGGCGCAGTGGGTGGTGCTGGTGTTGGTTCGAGTCCCCCCCTATCTGAGCGCATGCTGTCATTGTGTCCCTGGGCAAGACACTTAACCCACATTGCCTAAATGTAAATGTGTTGTGTGTTTGGTGGTGGTCAGAGGCCCAAATTGGCAGCCACGCTTCTGTCAGACTGCCCCAGGGTAGCTGTGGCTACATTAGTAGCTTACCACCACCAAGTGTGATTGAGGTGTGAATGAATGGTCCATGGAATTGTAAAGCATATTTGGGTATCTTGAAAACCGCCATATAAGACTAATGCATTATTATTATTTGCTGTTTGTGTTACTATATGCAACACAAACAGCAAAACTCTGCTCCTCATATCTTGTATAGGCTGGCATAAATAAGCTAGTTTGTTCAGTGTGGCTGATGTGTTGTATAGATTCATTTGTTCTATTAATTTATAATCAATGTTTCTTTCAAGTAAACATCAGTAATGATCAGAGACCTTGCTGCTTTTATATTTGTTCAGAATTAATTATTTTTTCCATCCATGTATTGGCTAAAATTGGTGATGTGCGCGATTGCTCGACTAGTTGACTAGTCGTCGCTAATGTTACTAGTCGGTACCAGAAGTACTAGTCAGGTAGTCTAATTATTAAGGTTTCCGTTAACCCAGTGCTGGTAAATGTTTGTCACTGCCATCAGATGGAGCTGCAGCCTTTACATCGTTATAGAAAAAGCGATTTTCGCCTCATCGCACAACTTCCATAGGAAATGAATGGAGAGCGAGCGACGTCGCTCCCCGTGTGTCGAGCACCTGAATCAGGAATGCAACGAGCATTGTTGATAATGTGAGGCACAATGCGCCACACTTTTAAGTTGCAATTTATTTGTTTTTGGATGTTATTTTCTCATATTCAATGATGCGTGCAGTATAACGTGCAGTGTTCATAATGCGCGATGCGCAGTGACGCACAGTTAAGCAGCATTTAAAGTGCAATTCATCTTAGAAGAATTAATGGTTTCAAATGCCTTTGTTTAGACAGCTTTTGTCATTGTCCATTAAACAGGCAAAGAAATGAATTTTATAACTGAGTGTTTCTAGTTGCTTAGTCTAATTTTTTTCCCTTGTTTAGTCGACTATTAAATTAGTCGCCAGTTACAATCAACTCACTTTTCTTTTTTTTTTTATTGTATTCTATCACAAAAATCAAACAGGACTTTTATACGTGTTACTGTGCAAAAGTCATGAGCTACCCCTCATTTTGCTATGGAAATGGGAAATAGGTGCAGAGATTTATTGAAATGTGCAAACATAAATGGAAATGCAGCGAAAAGGCAAAAACAGAGTTTGTACAATATTTGGTGTGACTGCTTTTACTCTTCAGCACAGCCTGAACTCTGAGGCAGCTTTCTTGTCATTTCTTTAAGTAATCTTCAGGAATAGTTCTCCAGGCGTCTTGAAGGACATTCAAAGCTCTTCTTTGAATGTTGGCAGCTTTTTGTTCTGTTCTCTGCCAAGATGATCCCACACCGCTTCAATAATTTTGAGGTCTGGGCTCTGGGGAGGGCGTGAGGGGAACACTAAACAGCCAATTGTTGACAAGATTTACACAGAATGAAATGTGTTGGATTTTATTTTTGAGAAAAAAATTGGATTTAAAACAACTGAATGTTTAATTGCAGGTTACAAGTTTAATATGTACCATGTTTTTGGGTTTTGTTACTTGCTTAAAAATTTTCATTTTAACTTTTGCATTTGTGACATCAGTCCTGTGACCCTGAAATCCCTATAGAGATTTAGCAGGAAAAATTTGGATGGCCTGCACCCCCCGAATACCAGACCTTGCATTTTTCATCACCAACAGTCAGCTTGTTAACAAAGTTTTGACTTTATGGCTCTTGCACTGAGTAAGATGGCAGATGTGGAATTGACTCATTTTTGCTTTTGCACTTGGATTTGCTGCCTCCATTGATTGTTTTCTTTTGAGCTCCACATTTGGCAGCTCCTCATTTGGAATTAAACTTTGTGGTGGAAAGAACCCTAACCACAATGGGGGAGTTCCTTCCTCTGTGCTGAAGTTTAAAACTGATATGTAGGGAAACTCCACTGGCTACTGTTACCCCAGTCGCAGCCTGTTGAAAGGTGTTAAACAATCAGACCATTGTGATTCTGTGGTTATGCAAATTACAGTAAAGTTCATGGCAGGAAACATTTTCGTTGTGATATTTTATGGATAAATACAATGTGACAGATGAAATAGGTTGGTAGGATACAGCTGGATAAACACAAAATACTGTAAAACATTGAAATTAATACTGTATTAAACCTAAAAAAAAATTCAACCTGAATATACTGACATTGTGATAAACAGATTAGTCGCAATAGAAGTATATCAACAGATATAACCAGGGGCTGTAAAAAAAAATTGCATCTAATTGTTTGATGAAAGCTGGAAAAGGGAGTCATTTTTTTTGGATGAAACTGCTTGCCACCACATGTACTAAGTCATGAGTAAGACATTAATATAAGTGAGCAGCACAGCTTTTATTTTTCATGAGCTAAGTGAAAGTGATGAGAATCTGACTGATTAGTATATTTAAAGTTTTTTTTTTTTAATTTGTAGAAACCTACTGGGGAACATATGTCTGCGAACTATCAAAACTGGTCTAATTTAATCTTTGAGATGGAAAACAAAGCTTTCGTACTGTGTGCAGAGGGAAGGCTCACATTTGACTCTAGAATACTTCGGTAGACAGAGGAGTTCATGGTCGACTCAGTGACTGCTAGGTGCCCAGGTCCTGTGGCTGCGAAACAAGCCCAAATCAGCAGCCCCCTACACACTGTGGTTGACAGCTGGTATGAAGCGTTTGTGCTGATGCACTGTTTGGTTTTCTCCAAACACGGTGCTGTGCATTATGGCCAAACATCTACATTTTCTCATCTGTCAAAAGGACATTGCTCCAGATGTCTTAATTGTTCAGGTGCAACATTGCAAACAAAGCTGTGCTGCCATGTTCTTTTAGAGAGAACAGGCTTTCTCCTGGCAACCCTCACAAGCAAACCATACTTATTCTTTTTTTAGTTGTGCTGTCATGAGCTTTAACATTTAACATGCCACCTGGGACCTACAGAGTTTGAGATGTCAGTCTTTGGTTGTTTGCGGTTTTTACTAGTATTGCACTTTGGGGTGAATTTGCTGGAGCATCCACAATGGGAGGATTATAGTATCGTGTTAACACACACACACACATGTATCCAGACCAGCAAACTGCCAAAACATCTGTTTTTACAGAGGTACTCACATTTGCTTATGACCAGTTAATCAAGTGCATTTGATTAGTCGCACCTGGCTGCTACTTACCCTCTTAATTCTAAGGAAACAACAAGGGTGTACTTAGTTTTCTTTTGCATATGACTATAATTGTCTAAAGCGCCTCTCCCTAGCTTTTGACCTGGGCATGACCTAAAGGGAGTCTTTTTTTTTTTTAACGTGTTTGTGCCTCAGCTATCTAAACTTCCTGAATTAGCTGTTGACTTCAGCTAATTATGACATCAGCAGTTCTCTAATCTCTGGTACCATGCAAACAAAACCACAGCTCAGTTCTTTGCATATCTTGAACACAAGACATCCAGAACAAGTTAGCTTCCTGATCGTGGTCAACTTTGAGGTCAAACTGGGCTTCCCTGTGATGATGTTAAAGGAACAATTTGGTCTTTTGCAGAATTTGCATTAAAACATTTACATACACTGCAGCTCAGTTGAGAATTTGCAACATGTTTATCGTCAAGGTAACAGTGACAGGGCAATTAAGACAGGGGTTCTCTTCGGATAATTGGAGCTGCTCCACACACTGTTTGAATAAAGAAGATTGTTACCATAACCATGTTTCCCTCACATCTGTAGACTGTACGTTCAACCTAAACTCATTTGGATGGAAAAAGCTTGCGCTCAAACAGTGTCGGTGGCTGTGAAGACGTGATTGATTATGTATTCACTGAAATACCTTAAAGCAAATGGTATTTTTAGGGTTTTGCATGGACTTTCTCCTTATATTGAGGTAGTGATATTGAAGTGACAGAAAGGGAATTAGCCATACCTGTGAGCCAGTTCCAGGACAGTCCACCTGTGTGAGCGGCTGGGCCAAAATCAGGTTAGACGCTGACGTGCGTGTTACGTAAACTGGCAGAGTCCACTGGTGGCCTTTCCATACATGGTAAAATGAGCATCTGGCTGATTTTCATCAACAGTAACAGCAGGAAGATAAATCAGAAAGATAAATTGAGGTTTTTTTTGTTCTAAGAGGAGAAACATCTGCGCTAATCAAGAAAGACTAACAACCTTTCCTCTGTTTTTTTTCACTTGTTGAGATTGTGCTAAATCACGCAACTGAGCAATAAATTATTAGGTTCATTCAATCTAAGTCTCACATTTGTGTGTGTGTGTGTGTGTTTGTGGCTGCAGAGAAAGGGAGCGTTAAATTTTGTCGCTATAGAATGTAATGCTTCCTTTGAAAAAACAATTTAATGAACTGTGAGAACCTTTAATAAAGTTGAGACTTTATGAAATGGTTTTCTTAGCACTACATTAGTAAGTCATTGTGATGGTGCCAGTTGGTTCTTAAAAAAGTAAGGCAGTATATATTTTTTGTATATATATTTTGTATTTTTTTGAAAGAGAGCAGTTAAAGCATTGTTTCATTAGTCCTGTCACAGTTTGCTCAGTAAAGTCGCCCATAGATCAGTATATTATTGCCAGTACCTGATCTAGTGTCAGGATTGAACCATTAGAATATTCGGATTGGACCAGTATATAATCCAAATTTTCACATTTTTGAGCTGTCCATAAAGTGATTGGGCTTTGCCTTGGTCTCAAAGCACCTCTATGCCACCTTTTAGATTTCTGAGAGAGACTCGGATGTTTTGTACTTTGTTTGCATTTCATAAGAGTGCGTGCAAATGTGCAATAGCACTGGACACTCACCTCTGTCCAGCTGTCAGTTTAGTCCAGCACTATCGCAGCTGGACTAAAATGATGAGCTGACTAGGGATGAGTGTGGTACTGCTTATCAGTCTGGTACTTTAACAGTGTTCTTATTGATGCTGTTTTGAGGGAAAAACAGAATTTTGAGTTGTAATAGCGATTTGCAGTGCAGCTACTTAATTAGTAGCTAACATTTTGCGGTCAAATGAATCCATGTGGATCCTGTTTATTTTTAATGGCTTTTATTGGTGTTTCAAGAGCGTGATCCAGGTGGGGATCAAAAGGGTTTTATCCATCTCAATGTGATGGATTTCTACTAAATCGTTGTTTGAGTTTCTGCCTTTACAAGCAAAAAGACCCGTTGCACTTGTTGCAGTAGTCAGCATTGACTCTAGCAAAGAGCAACCTCTCTTTTTAACACATTTAATTTTGTGCGTTGTCAGTCAGACCTGGGTCTGTGTGAGCACTGCCTGCCGGTGAGAGAGATGGAGCTGCCCTGGCCCTTCAAATGCCAGATTTGAGAGAGAGTGAGAAAGAGCTCTCTTCTAGATGGGGAATAGCAAAAATGCATCATAGATTGTCTTTTAATACCTGAGGCTGTCTAAATCGGGATTATACTTTCTGCTAGTACACTAGGGTCCGCTTATGTCCGATTGACGTAAAGGTCATCATCAGACGGTCAGCGCGAGGGTTCGTGCTGATGTCCCCGTGTTTGCTTGTCTTGTGACCGACTGCGTGGACTCGTCCGCATGCGCCCCAGGCAGCAGACTTCAAAGTAGACTTCAAAGAAGTATAACAGGAGTGACTACCCGTCAGCCGTTGGGTCTCCAGGTGTCCATGTCCGCAACGGAGTATAATCGAGGCCTAAGGATTACTAAAGCAGCCTGATTAGATTTGAACAAAAAGAGATCATGTTTCACGCCAAATGCCTTAATGTCTTCATGTCCAGCAAATCACTTTTCAAATTAACTACAAACTACAAAGAGACCTTATAGATGAATGGGTTTAAAGCTGAAAATGTAAGATTTAAGGGATACAACCAATTGGAGGAACAGCCACATTTTTCTTTTCCTTTTCTGCTGCACAGTTATAAGTTATTGGGTTTTATATCTGACGGATACTTACCAGTTTGTTTTGTTTTCTTTTTCTTTTGTTTTTAATAAGCTCTTTTATGGACTAGAAGTTGCCATAAATCTCTCAGAAGAATTTACAAGCAGTTCTGGCCAGGTATAGAGTTTGTTTTCTTGTTTTTTTGTTTTTGTTTTTCTAATAATAAAATGGTCCCATAAGAGTTCACAATCATTTTTGTGCATGTGTAATTTAAAATAAGATCTGTGCACTTTAAATATTTTTACTGGAATGTACAAGTCTCCATCCCCACTTATTAAAAGCTGTTTAGCCTATATTTATGGTTCCTAATAAATTTCTCCCTGAAGGTGTTTAAAAATTATGTAGTCTTATATTGGATTCCATCAGTAAGCTCAAAAAATATTTCATTGTAGTGGTTTGGGTATTTTTGTTTTTGTTTTTTTTTGGCCATGCTGTTGAACCGCACCACACGCAGGTTGTGCTTTATTGAGCTGGTAAACATACATGCACGTGCCGTGGGCTTGGACAAGTTTTGGTACGTGGAGCTTCTGGCCAAGAACAAACAAACAAATAAATAAAAAGCCGGGCGTTGATTTTGCACTTCATCCCCCCTCGTGTCGTGCTAGCGGATGTTCAAATTAGCATGTTCCCTTTCAGGCCTGGGTTCTATTATCCTCTCCAATGGGGTTCTTTATAGTTATCAGGGGGGCAGTGTTTGAAAGCAAGACTTGTTTTAATATGAGAGTGCAGCCTGGTGGAACATGAGGAATTCTGTCATTTATTTTCATCTGCGGTTCAAAATTAGAACCTGGAGCACTCGAAGCATGTGAATTCAATTAGAGGAGCTGTAAAGATTTGAAGACATGTAACAGACAGGCAGATGGATGTTTTGCTCGCACAAGTCAGACTGTATGTGGACGTGCCTTCCTGGCCTCTGCAGACATTGGCAACAACATCACGTTTCTCTTTGTTTTTGAGACTCTTTAAGAGTCCAAAATAATGGCATTTTTTATTTTTGTCATGTAATTCTGTGCATGTGGAAGGGAAAATGCGTATTAACCATGGGTACAAACTTAAAAAAAAGTCCTAGGGTTTTGCCAATTAATGATGAACTTGAGGACCAGTAGAGGCCAGAGTGATAGCCTGTAACACGCTAGTCGATGCAGTAGTTGACCTGTGACACGGCTATTTGTGAGTGTGCACACCTTTGCACTCTTTGAAATGAATGTGCATATGGGGATCTGCTACATTCAGTATCACAAAATGAGAGAAAGCAGGCAGAGAGACTTTGTCTGATTTTAAATGAAAGCTTAATGTAACTGTGAGCTTGTGCAGATGCTAGCTATTTCCTGCCCAGACTTTTTTGTTTCACCCTTGTGTGTTTTGGTGTAAATCTGAGACTCTGTGTGTGTGTGTGTGTGTGTGTGGTGGGGGGGTGGGGGTGCAGGTTCAGTCATTCATCGTTGCATGTGAATGAAGGTCTTCAGCTGGCAGAGTGCATGTTACTTTCTCTTCGTGGTGGACGTAGGAAATAAACTTGCCTGTGGCTGTGTCTCTCGCTTGCCTCACCAGCAGCAATTAAACGGTTCTGTTTTTTAGTTTAAGTGGTTTGTTAAGGGGATACAAGGATGTTACCTGAATGTAAGGTTAATTCTGTTCTCTCCCTTCTGCCAAACCCTTTGTGGTTCCAGCCTCACAGAGCCCCAGACAGTACTATCTCACTGTCTTCTGCCTCCTTATGTAAACCTACACTTCTTCAGTGATGAGATTAAAGCTCTGTTGGACTCCCATACCATCTGTTGCAGGTCTCCTTATACTTGTTATGGCTGACGATCATTTTTAGGACTCTGGCTGCATGTTTCTGAATGAATCTAAACATCTCAAGTGCCTAAAACCTTTGCACAATTCTGTGCATACAGTTCCCAACCAAGACATATCCCCACTCAGGCCAAAGAGCTTCAGCATGATTAATTAGTTGCTGTCTTCTGCAGAGATCTACGTTTCAAGGAGTTGCTGACAGCAGACTTGAGGCGTTTGGTGCATGAGGGCTGCAGCTGGAAGACCTCATGTCATTCTGATAATGTATTGCAGTCTTTTCCCCCCTGTTTGTTCAAGCAATTTTGCTTCCCTTGGCATATGACCTCTGGCCAAACTGTGACACAGGGACTTCATAAGCAGTCTGTTGAATAGCATGCTGAGTCACAGCATTTGCCTGTGCTGACTTGAGACTGGCGAAATGCACTGATAGGGATCTTACACCACCACTGGTAGCCTGCTGGTAATACTGGCAATCCTTGATTAAAAAAACTAGAGTCATCAAGAAATGGGAATTGTTGTATATTAAAATTTAGTTTTCTTTCTGTTTTGAGTTTCATTTCTAACTGATACACAGCAGTGTTAACTAAAGAGGAGTACACATGACCAACAATTAGGGTACAAGTTTAAACAGGCTCCTCTCCGTAGGTAGGGATGCATTTTGACTCTAATGGGGACTATAATTAATAACATTTGAAGTCCATGTTGTATTGAAAAAGTGATTAAGGCCCTAAATTCACCAGGAAAGTGTTTACTGGGCTCCTAAGACCTTTACACACCAGACGCGTTGCGTAAAAACAACACAAAATTACGAATCTTTCGGATGCAAGCTTGTCGTATAATCTATATACACACCGGATGTGTTGCATTTTTGTGACTAAATCATCATAAAACACACTGTGAAAAAAATGCAGTCGACACCAAGTGATGATGTGGTGAGGTCCTGATGTTTCTAAACAAGAGAAGGAAGAAACAGATTCTGGGTTCATCCAACTCATGAGAATTTCATGGTTTGATCCAGGAGTTGAAAACTGCATCACAGCTACTTTCGCAACATTTCTCAGGATGTCAGGGGGGCAGTTTAAGCTCTTGTTGGCAGAGTTGGGGTCACATCTGAGAAAGCAGAGAAATAATTTCAGAGAGCCGACTGACCCGGAGCAGCGTCTAGCTGTGGGTCTGAGGTAAATTTGTATTATGCTACTGTTCCCAGATCATTGTATATTCAGTGTATCAGTGTGCATTTTGAGCTATGAGCTCACATGTTGCTAAATCCAGCACTCTGATTGGTCAGTCAGTTTATTTGCTTGCGAAAGTCAGAAAATCTAACCTGATTTGAAAAAATAGATTCAAAATTCATCCTGATATCTGGTTTTAAACTTCATACTGACAAGTAGGTGGATTTTTGCAGAGTATGCAGCAAAGTCACAGGTTATGATTGTGCAAGATTCAAAGCTTACCCTACCTTAATACTATAGCTGATAGACAGCAACTGGTGCATTAAAATGTTCCAAGTGGAGCTTGTACCAGGAGAGCAAGTATGGTGACATAAATAGACCTCTGACAGTAATTGTCGTTCAAAGGGTGTGAATGCATTTCATGAGGAATATGCATAGTGTTACACCCGTACTTGATAGCCTGTCATACGCTGCCAGCTGCAACACAGGTACACACACAAACTCTCACAGTGGACCATAGCGTGACTTTCGAAGAATCTCTTAACAGGTGCTGCTTATGGTTCGGCTCTCTCGCTCTAACAGCACTGACAGAATGTGCTAACGATGCCGCACTGTGCAGCGTGTCTTCATCCTCACTCATCCTCAAATCCAGGCCTTGTATGGCTCCTTGAGTTTTTTTTATTGTCTCAGATTAAAGTTGCAGGTTACAAATTATGTTTAAAAGGGACATTGTTTGGTTTTGATTTCTTCAAACAGAGTAGCAGTTTCAGATGGTTTTAGTGCTAGCCAACACTTACATCATGCTTTTGAAATTGAGCAAATACTTTTTTTTTTCCATATAGTAAATTCAAAAATATTTTTGAAGTGTTTTTAATTATTGAGATTCGAAAAAGCTGAAGTTCAGCAGCATATGTTGCAACAAAAACAACATTTAACCAGAATATTTTTATTGATTAATTAAAAAAAAAAGAAGCATGCATGTCTATTTACACAGCTTAGTTAAAAGCATTCCAAGAAATGGGCCACATGTATTCAATTTCTGTCTGTTTCTTTCCTACCCTCTTGATAAAAGACCATTTTCCCTTGGCTGATGAATAGAAAGGGTGTCCTAACTGTCAGAGAGTGACTAAGAGTTTAAAATAACGTGAGGATGAAATCATGGGGTCAGGCGATACATCGTGACAAGCTGCAT
>VUQJ01021053.1:2746-13693 GCA_015108635.1 Andinoacara biseriatus | reverse complement strand
ACGCATCTTTAATACACACACACACACACACACACACACACACACACACACACAGTCAGTGATATGTTCAGTTAAAGCTTTATACCCCATTTACATTGTAAGATCGGTGCCCCTGGACATAAAGACTCTGTGAAATTAAATATGAAACAAATCACATTCGGTAAAGCTAATACAAAAGATTTTCTGGTAATATTTAATGGGTCTGCACTGAGCAGTTGTCTTTTTCTTTTGCACCCCCCCACTCAGGCCAGAAGTGTTTAAGAGATAAAATCCTTTAAGCTGGAGAAAAGCCAATATCTGATATTCCTTCAGACACGGTGCAGAGAGTCCAGAACCTCATTAATCTGCAAAATGGTGGGCTTCCCTGGTTCTATGCCTCTTTAATATTCATGGCTATGGGATTCGGTAGTTGATGTGAGGATAAATAAATCATTTATGCCCCTGTGTAGCTGCTCAGTTTTGCGTGAGCTTGGTGATGACCGCGTAAGCTCCTCTTTACCTGTTTGATGGTGAAGTCGTTGATCAGGTGGTGGTTGTGTTCGTTGAGACTGCAGTGCAGAGACACACAGTCAGAGTGGAAGAGCAGATCCTGAGGAGGAGAGAAAGAGGAGCCAGTAAATCCCAATCCTAACGCTGAAATGTTGAACCAAGTCCAGAGGGCGTGTATGTTTTCACAGTTACTGTTACTGAGCACAAGGTGGCGGCCCTCCTTTTGCACACACACACACACACACACACACACACAGTGGTCACAGCACCATTGCAATAAATACGTATTTGTCACGGTGGATTGTGGAGAAAGCATTTTTGTCAGCAAAGAGAAATGGAGACAAAGAATTTGTCTCCCAGTAAAAAGAGGATTTAGACTGAATCCATTTAAATGCTGTGCTAGTGATGAGCTTTTATTGGCTAAATAGGAGTTGAGTGGAAATTGTTTGGCGCATACACTCAAATATCATTGCTGATGCTTTGCTGAAATTTGTGTTAAGTCCAACGCGGTCAGCATTCGCTTTTGATGCAGGTGTATTTTCCTATGCTCTTCCTTATTTTCTGTGATAGATTGTGATAGATTAATGCAATAGTACAATAGCTTCACACTGCTCTAAATGCTTGCTTTCTACCACTTTCTTGCACTGGGTGGGTTCAGTACACGGTCCTTCATATGGTCATGGTGGAACTCAGAAGCTGCACCCACCCGTTTTTCAAATCTCCTGTTTATAAGGTGCAGCTAATCAGAAGAAAGTAAAGAAAACGAGCTAAAACTGTTTATTTCATACAAAGAATCAACAGCAAAGGGAATGAAATGAGCTATGGAAATTAATTAACTTTCACTTTTTGTGGCCTCAGTGTTACATAGCAATGCCTATAGAAGTCAAAGAAAAAAGCTACATTTTCAGGATGTAGAGGTATGAATGTAGAGTTTAAGCGATGGCTTTTCTATCATACACAAGAGCTTGACACATTTGAAAAAAAATGCTTTTGTGTGTGTTTTACCTGTAGTGTGGTGACCCTTTGTAATCCCAGGGATCTTTCTACACCGTCAGCCAAATAAGGGTCATAGAAAATCACATTGAAGCCAAAGGCTTTGGCTCGAAGGGCTACAGCCTGGCCCACTCGACCTAGAAACACATGAATACCCACAGGCATGGAGTCACATAACATCAGTACCCATACAGGGGCCCTAGAAAAACCGCAAACAAATGTAAAAACATTTGAATATGAAAAGAAAAGAAAGCTACAGTAATATATACCCTTGTGCATCTAATATTCCTGTTTTTTGTCTTTTGACTAACAGAAATTGCATGCTGTGATTCTCTAACTGCTGCCCACATTTGCTCATTATTATGGGAAAAACCTTTTAGACGGTACGAGGAAGAGATTTCCTTCTGGTTAATCCGCTTATATTTTATTGGCAGTAACTCCTTGGGAAGCCAATTTAGCCGCGCTAAGAACAAAACTTCCAAAAAAATCAAACTAAAAAAAAAAAGAACAAATTTAAAACGCAACCTTCTGACCAGCATTGTACCTGCATGTTAGTATTATCACTGCATATTGACCTTAGTATATATTAAAAGGCGCTGCTGCACATACACTTGTGTTTGTGTTGTTACTCACCGAGCCCTATCAGTCCCAGGGTCTCGCCTCTGATCCTCGCCGCTCCCGATGCCACCTCACGGATCTGTTCCACGCTCTGAACCCGGGTCCCCTCCCGCAGAGCCTGGCGTGAATACCAATTAATTATTACATGCAAATGCAAGACAGAGCGCACAAACATCACAGTTTAACATGATTCAAGCTATATATCATAATATCTGCACTTAATGACCAAAGTCTAAGTCGTTTTCAAGTGATTATACAATAAGTCTAAATAATGATTTGAGGAACAAATCATTTTACTGTACCTTCTACATCTTACATCAACGTCTTTCAAATACAGCCACATTCTAAAGAAAATGAATGAACGTTTCAATTTTTCTGATTAGTAACTGTCGAAACTGAAATTGTGATAACCGAATGCACGCCTCTAACCAAGACATTTAAATTAAGCTGTTTAAATCCATTTAATTTCAGTCTTTTATATCAGCCACGTGGAGCTACAAACCTGGTGCAGCCAGGTGGTACGTCGGTACAAGGTGAGGATGTGACACAGCGTGGAGTCCGCTGTTTCCTCCACGGAGGCAGCTGGCATATTACATACAGCTATGCCTGTTGGACCAGAGAGCAGATAAGGCTTGGTAATAGCTTTTTAAAAACCATTTTGGGAGAGAAATGAAGTTTGGTGAAAGCTATTTTTGTGGGGGATTTTTGTGGGGAAGTACAGGCTGTAGATGTCAGCAGTTTGTTTTTTTTTTCCTGCAAAACACAAAACTACTCGACACTTTGAAACGGCAAAGCCTCTCAGTGGAAGAAGATAAGGGAAGTTAGTAAAGTTCAGGCTGTTGTGGGGAAAAATGAGTTTAAAAAAAGATTTAATGAGTTCTCTTTTTTTTTTTTTGCAAATATTACTGATTTCTTGCAAACATGTCAACAGAAACTGGTAGCTAGGAAGTTTAAAATTTGACTTAATGTTTAAGTAATATGTAGCTTTTGTACCTCTTTTTCATGTTCCATAAATTCAATTTCTTATATTTTTTACACAAAGGGGCCCTCTTATTCTAATTTCCAACGCATCTTTACACGTGGGCTCTACTCCAGTAGCTATGTATGAATTAACATTTCTGTCTTTATTTTATATTGGACCTCATTGCAGCCCCTCAGTTCATCCTCTGTCTGAAATGAGCAGTTTTGGCTCCCTTCTCCCTCCCTTAAAGCCAATTTTCTTGTGACTGGCTGCTCCACACAAACAGAAGGTTTGAACAGCAGGTGGGTGGGGCTTCTGTGTTTATAGTCAGCTCTCACTGACATCATGTAGTACCAAGAGTAGAAAAAAACTGTCCGATACAAAGCAATTCAAGTAGTCAGAAGTGTAAGCAGGAGCACGTATACAACGTAAGGAAAAGCATAGATATTTGCAGCATAGTTGAGTAACTATGTAAAATGTGTGCCTAATTAGTATAAATTAATTTAGATTAGGTGAACTAATGGAAAGCATCATTTTGACTACCTGAAGCTACTTTCCCTGCTTCCACAGGAAGGGCATCCCAAACATTGGGTCAGTGTTTATTGCATAATAAATTCATATACCACTGCTCACCTAAAATCAAATACAGCAAGAATCTGAATAAGTAAAACAGTGGTGCAGGAACACAGTCAAACCTGGTTCAGCTGTTCACCAAATTACATACTGTACGTCTCTCTAACAGGAAATTTAAAATCTTTGCCAGTTCTGCTTGTGTCTTTACTTCAGAGAGGGTAATTAGCGCCACTGAACTTAGTGGGAAACACAATTTTGTTATTACGCAAATATGACTACATGTATGTGTGCTTTTTCCTACCGAGTTCTCCGGCAGATTTAATATCAATGTTGTCATAACCGCTCCCGATGCGGACGATGATACGCAGAGCTTTAAACTTCTCCAGGTCTTCTCTCATTAGAGTGATGGTGTGGTACATCAGTGCTCCTACAGCTTCATTTAGGACCTGGACACACACAACACATACAGTTAAGTTAACTCATATGGAGAATTATTTTTTTTAAAAGATATTTTTTGGCCTTTTTGCCTTTTATTAGATAGTGCACAGTAAAGAGAGACAAGAAAGTGGGGGCCGGCCACACCACAGGGATGTGGCGTACATGGTCGCCTGCTCATCCACTGAGCCACCCTGGCGCCCGAGAAATGCATTTTTTATGGCTTTACTACACTGTTGGTACACAAACCCAGATATAGAACAGAAGCATGTGTGTATTCGCAACATCTGAATATGTGCACCATATTTGCATGTCTTTGTATTGTGGCCAGTTAAGGTTTGGCAGAAAGCGTAAGTAGCTAGAGTTCACTCAGTTCATTTTTCCTTGGTATTGCAGTGAGATTAGTTCTTTAGATGCTCCCTTCATACTCTGTTTTTTGCCTTTTTTTGATTTTGCCTTTTTTAACCAAAGGAATCAAGATAAGGTGTCTGCATGTAACTCAGCTGTCTAATATTCACACTGAATTCTCAGTGATTTTTAATCAGATCCATCCATCCGTTCTATCCAGGGCTGGGTCACTGGAACACATCACCCAAGAGGCGCCCAGGAGGCATCCTAATCAGTTACCCGAACTACCTCAGCTGGCTCCTTTCAATGTGGAGGAGCAGGGGCTCTACTTTGAGCCCCTCCCGAATGGCTGCACTCCTCAACCTATCTCTAAGGGAGAGGCCAGCCACCCTTCGGAGGAAGCTCTTTTCTTCCGCTTGTATTCACGGTCTCATTCTTTCGGTCACTACCCAAAGCTCGTGACCATAGGTGAGGGTAGGGACGTAGATTGACCGGTAAATCGACAGCTTTGCTTTCACACTCAGCTCCCTCTTCACCATGACAGACCGGTGCAGCGTCCGCATCACTGCAGACAAAGCCCCAATCCGTCTGTCAATCTCCCGCTCCCTTCTCCCGTCACTCTTGAACAAGACCCCGAGAAACCCCTCCATCTGGGGCAGCAACTCGTCCCTGTGCAGGAGTGGGCACTCCCCCCCTTTTTTTTTTAAATCAGATTCCTAGCTTATTGTCTATATCAATAACAGTAATGGCTCAGAAGCAGATAATATGATTATTATATGGAATAGGAATATATTGCAAAGCGCCGTGAAAGACTCGTCACCTTTTAATTGGTTCTCAAGTAATCGTGTAATCTTTTGTAATGTTGCCAGCCCCCTGCTTCTTGTATGTGAGAGGATGAAAATGACATGTGGTTCAATTATAGTAAAGAAGCCCTTTTAATTACACAATGAGGTGGCTGCTTATTAGAGAACCAGAGACAGAGAGTAAGAGAAAGATAGTGAGGGAGGGACTGCCATCTGTTTCTCCCACACTGTGGCCTACTGAGCGTGCTCACAGAGAGAGTGCGCCTGGCAGACACCCAGTACAAGACATAACCCTGCCAGACATACAAACCCATTTGCAATCCATAGTGGCTGTGGCAGAATCTGACCCACATTTAAGTTTTTACTCTTAATTTCATGCATTTTTTTTTTTTTGTTTTAACATAATCTCTCTTTTTCTTTCATTTTGAGTAAAGATTTACACATCCCTAATTTACTTTAACTTCAGGTTTTTCTTTCAGGTTAATAGTTTCTCAATGGGGTTAAGGTCTGGACTCTGCGGTGTCCGGTCCATGTGTGAAAATGATGTCCCATGCTCCCTAAACCACTCTTTCACAGTTTGAGCCTGATGAATCCTGGCCTTGTCATCTTGAAATATACCTGTGCCATCAGAGATGAAGAAAATCAGCTGATGGAAAAACATGGCCAGTCAGTTGGTCAGTATATTCAGGTAGTCAGCTGACCTCATTTTCTAGGCACGTAACATTTCTGAATCAAGACCTGACCGACTGAAGCGCCCCAGATCGTAACGCTGCTCCCACAGGCTTGTACGGCAGGCACTGGGCATGACGGATGAATCACTTCATCTGCATCTCTTCTTACCCATCACTCTGGAACAGAGTAAATCTGGATTCATCAGACCTCATGACCTTTTTCCATTGCTTCAGAGTCCAATCTTAGAAGTCTTATTTCTGATTATCCTCACTGAGAGTTGGTTTTCTTACGACTAAACAGCTATTTAGTCCACATTGTGTGTGCGGAGATGCTCTTACTTTAGTTAATTTTGCATTTAAATGATCTCTGATCACAGTCATTGAAGAATTTTCTTTTAGACCACATTTCTTCCACAAATATGATGGCTAATGATGTTTAATAATGTGCTGGACAGTTCTTACCCCAGTTTCAGTAGTTTTAGTTTCTCCTTATTTGTTTTCTTTGCTTGATGCAGTCCAGTATTTTGACCTTTCTGGAACAGTGTAGGATCTTTTCCACGACCATTAGATGTCGTCCAACTAGAGCCCAATTGATAGTGAGGTTTCTCACATGGACGCAATACAACCAATGGCTGCTAGGGAAATGTGTGCTGGCTCTCACTAGGAAATCAGTTGGACAAAGGTTGATATACCAGAAGCTGACTGGAGATGATGGTATGAAGCCACTTTGGAATTTAGACTGGGTTTGATAAAACAGCGAAGCTGATGCTGCCTTAGGCTGTGTCACTTTGTGTCTCTGGAAATTCTTGATGAGAATTATAATCCACTTGGTTACTGTTTAGCTGAGAGCTAAAATTTCCAAGTCAATATATAATGCAGTTGTGGCATTTGTGTGTATGTGTTAGATTAGACATGTTACCTTCTCGTGGATCTCCTGTGTGGACTGAGCATCACAGAACGCCACAGTTGCTACATCTTTTAAAATGGGCATCTCCACGGTGCAGTCCCGCCCGTCAAGCAGCGCCACCAGGGGGCGCGGATGCATGGGCCCATTCATAATGGGGGGCCTGATGCCTAAAAACACAAGAAGCGAGGGACAGAGAGTCAGATGGGGAAAAGGAGACAGTGGAGCATGGGTGTAAAACAGGCTGTGGTGCAGAAACACCAACACAAGTGCAAATCTCCTTAAAAGAAATTAGGACACTTTTGTTGTACTTTATCGTAACTCTCAGCAGTCACTTTTGTACATAGAAAATCTAAAAGTGAATATAAGGATTAGCTCCCCGGCACAGACGAGGCCGCTGCTGTATCTGCATCCCATAATGTTTCTGCTCTGGGCTGATGGTTGCTATGCCAACTATGAAAATAGGCGTGGAGGAAAAAAAACAGAGTTTCTCAGAGCAGCTGTCTGCCTGTTGCAGAGCTAATTCCTCTTGTGTGAGGTCATGTTTCACAGCTGTTTTTCTCCTCATAACTTTGAAATATTTCACAGTTTTGGTTTAATTACTGCTGACTCTCTGATTAAATTTGCTGACTTTATGAAACAGGTGGTAATTTCGAAGATGGATGAGGTGGGTCTTGGGTATTCTAGTAGAAAATCGCGTCGAAAAGGAGAAACTTTAATAACGAGGAAAATACAGTCAATGATAAGGAAGAATAGCCTTTTGTATTCCAGCCTGTTCACTGAACGTAATTGCTAGTCCCCATGGACTCAGAGGGAATCTTGGGAGCTGCTTACTTGGAAAAAATAACTAAGCATGCAGTTTGAAGCTCTAGATTAGATCTCAGTTGGTTATTGTGTAGCAGACATTGGATGAATCCAAGTGTCTTTTTACAAATGTGTAAGAAAAATGCAAATGAAAAACATCGAAACGTCACTGGAAGTGATAAACGTGCAGGTGGGTAAGGAAGTGCTGCAGATCATGAGGGATAGAGATGTTCGCCGTGCGAGACAGCTAGTCTCTGAAATGTGACTGAAATCTGTCGATAACCCAGTTAGAGCGAGCTCCTCCTGTACCCCTGCCACAGGGTGTTTTATTAAATCATATCTAAAGATTAAACCATTACCCTCAGAGTGCTGCTGGGCTGTACGGGAGGAAAAGCGGCATTTAACAAGGAAGGTATGCCAAATGACCCCACTAGTAGGCCTTTGTTCAAGTTATAACAAGAACAGGGGTCGATGGGAGTCGGATTTATTAGTTTTCCTTGAATATTCACTCCCGCTGCATTTTCCTGCATCTCTCAGTTTCCCTCTCTCTCCCCATGTAACTGATGGAATAATCATTGCAGATGATTGGAGGCCTTACAGACTGAGGCAGAAGACATCTGAGGGACATACAGATGCAGATTCTAAGGAAAGCCTAGGCAGTGTGTGCGTGTGTGTGTATGCGTTTGTAATTGGGATTCTTTGACATGTAAAGTTTTGACAGCCCTCTGAAACACTGCAGATGAAATAAGTGCAGAGTTATGCCCGTTTTTGCTGATGCTGACAAACCCATCATTCATCGCTGACTTTTTCCCATCCGAGATGTGCAGTCTGACATCTTGAATAAGCAGCCTCCTCTGTCAGTTCACTCAAAATATTCCTCCCAAAACTCAAAAAATACACAATTTGAACCCCCCCCCCAGTTTTAGCCTGTTTTCCACTTGTGTTGCCCAATGTCATAAGGAGGAAGCCAAATCATTAAACCAGTCATCTAAAATAAAAGAAATCAGCATTCTAGAGTCTATGCAATACTTTGAATGCCAAGAATCCCTGAGAACCGTACTTGTGGACAGAAGTTTGGCAGCTCCAAACTTACAAATTAGTTTGAAAAATCTGAAAACAATAACAGTCTTTCCTCAGCAGCCACAGCTTCAATGAGAGGCCCGTGAGTAAAATAAAGGCGTCTTACCAGTTAAAACTCATCTTAATGGTGGATTTTTGCTGCTTTCCGCTTCTGTTTTTGCACACATCACATTTTACCAGTTTTCTTGTACTTGACGTCTGCATATTTCCACTGCAGACGGTGAGTTCATGCTTTGCATGATGCCTTATTATTTAAGACAGACGTATGGAAAAAAAAACCAAAAGTCCCATGAGTGTAACTTTCAAAATGACTGAAATGGAAAGGGATTTTCCGATTTATTAAACTTTTTCACAAATGCAACATGTTTTTTGTGGTTGCAGCCTGTTGTTGGAGAAGTTGGTGTTCCAGCCTTTCCTGCAGTGGATTGATTTCTTCCGGTGTGACTGTTTAATGTCACCGCAAAGCAGGTTTGTGGAGTCACATCTGCTCTTTGATTTGGAGTGACATCTGAGCCTGACATTTAGCACTGATGTTCTGATTATTTGATCTTTGTTGGCTTTTCTTTCAATGCAGGAAATGTATTTACATACATCATTAACTACATTTGGTCAGGAACTGATAAGCTTTTTGATCTTTCTCTTTTTTTTTTCCTTTTCTAACCTGCTTCACTAGAACATAAGGACTGTTTTGTATTTGCAGCAAGCAGGAGTAAATATGTGTACCTGTATAATTAAGAAAAAAGGGGCACACTGGGAACAAACAAACCCATCCAATTAACTTTCACATACAAAAGTAGATGTATGATGGTTTTTTTTACTCATGTGAAAGGCCTGTTTTGGAAACTAAACAGGTTATTAAGCCTGAAACTTGGGTGTTTTTTCCCCCCACAGATTCTCATCAGTTTTCTCCAGTGTGCATGCATGAGGAAGTAATGTATGCAGCGATTACGTTGCATTTCAGGTTCAACGTCTCATTAGGCTGCAGTCTTTAGAGTTCTGCTTTGACCACAAATAAGCTTTCAGAGTCTGTATTTAGAAAACAGAAGGAAGGGGTCTTAAACTAGCATGACAAAATACACATAGTGACGTTTGACTGTCCCCATAGAATTAGTATCAGGAATCTAACATCAACAGTTAAACAAACAGTTGTGTTCAAACATATTTCAGTTTTGGTTTCATGTGGTTTAAGGTTGCAGCGCAGCCACAACAGAAACTCACAGTTGAATGATTTTTTTTTTTTTTTTACTATTGCGTTACAGAGTCAGGTACATGACCTAAAACCTGGTTTCTGCCTCAGATTTGCCCATAGCATGTTGTGCTGATTTAATATGGGCATTTCCTTCACGCTTTCACTGCTAAAACAGAAGTGAGTGCACTCAGATGCTGCACAAAGATAGCTCACAACATAGTACAGTCCATCACTCAGCTTGTGCATTGTCTCTTAAATCTGCATTGTCAGATTACAGCATGAAACTTGATCTGATGAAGCAGTCCCGCAGCGTGCTGAGACCAGTGAGGTGAAACTCAAATCCTGCACACAGTGCCTTATGTGGCCTGGTAAAACATTAGCTATCGCTAATAGGATTTGCCTGGAGGCCGTTGCACTTACACATCAATATAAAATCTATGGTGCATAGCTTAGAAAATGGAATTCAGCAGCAGCAAGAAGAAATACGACACTGTGCTGTTCAGTTTTTGGCACTGACACAGAAAAAGTAGTAGAAAGTGAACCGACAGGATTTTCACCCCATATTTTTTTTTTTTTACATTTTACAGCACAGTGGTGTTTTTTTTTGTTTTGTTTTTTTCGGGGGGGGGGGATTCCAGACATTTCTCCAGCTCACACTTGGTCAGACTGAGGGCGGAAATAGCTCTCATTCCAGCACCATGAATGACCTTGGGAGGACCAGCACTTCTGACTGCTGAGTAGTACTATGTGATAAAAACAGTGCTTTATTCACTCCCTCCGTCTCTTCCCCCACGCTCACAAACCACAGCAGCACCCTGTAAATATTAATCCTCAAACTCAAATGGTCATTATTTCTTGGTCTTTTTTTTATTACATGTATTTTCTCGCTTCCCCGTCACTTTAAACACTCATTAAATCCTTCATTATATTAAATAATTTGCCTGACTTTCCTCTCGCTCCGCTCAGTTCCCTAACTGTAAACCCTTATTCATCTTTTTTCCCTCTCTCATTATATTAAATACTCCAGTAATACTCCCGTCTTTCTCATACCCCCCCCCCCCATACCCCCGGGGTTTGGT
>VUQJ01021045.1:40980-70419 GCA_015108635.1 Andinoacara biseriatus | reverse complement strand
CCGTTTTTTTTTTTTTTTTTTTGTTTTTTTTTTTTTTTTTCTGTTTTTTTTTTTTTTTTTTTTTTTTTTATTTTTTTTTTTTTTTTTTTTTTTTTTTTTTTTTTTTTTTATTTTTTTTTATTTTTTTGTGTTTGTTTTTTTTTTGTTTTTTTTTTTTTTTTTTTTTTTGCCTGATTTGATTTGCATCTAAAACTGCACTCAGCACTTCAGAACACACATTTTCATCAGTAAATAGAAGTTTCTCCCTGCAAGAAAAAGAGTCTCATACTTTGGGCCTTCCACTCAGTTTTATTTTTTTGCCATACCCTCTGTGCGGTCTGGTTGATATCTTTCCCTGGCTTCCTCCACACAAACTTTCTACCATCAGATGTTGGACTTGGGCTCATCTGAAAATAGAACGTCCTAAAAGCTGCTGTTTTTTTTCTGCATATGTTCTTTCTGCAAGTCTAGCTGCCTTATTCTTCATGCTTGTAGCCTCTGAAATATCACTCTATCTTTTTAATCCCACTTTCAAATGGTCTCTGATTGGCTCTGGTATTTTTTTAACTTGTAATTATGCAGTCCAAGTCTTTTTTTTCTTTTTCTTTTTTTTATATTTAACATTGTCAACATATCCAACTGCAGAGGATGAAAGAATGAATATTATGGCCTATTTTGGGCACACATACTTGACTTTTTCTGTGAGCTCACTTGTCCTTGACATTTTTACATGCTTTCTTAAATGACAATCAGTGTGCTCAGTGGGGCAACTTGTCATTTCCAAGTTGTTTTTAATGGTTTATGACTGCTGTGTTTAAATATTTGGGCGATATTGGCCTGCATTAACTTTTGTTTTACAGTTATACCATCAGTACACAGTTTTCCCGGGGTTTGACTGATTTTGCAGCACTGTAATAGCAATCAGAAATCTAAAATTAGACACAGCCATCAGTGGACACAGAACACTTGGTGCCAATATTTGTGAAAAATAGGATAAAATAATACATCCAAAACTGACCTACACAGGTGAGTTACTGTAAATTCATATATTAAAGAATGGTTGAATATAAGATAAGTATGTTTTGTACACTTTTAAACATTATTTCCTAAAAGGCACAATTGTAAAGAAAATCTTTGTTTTTCTTGTATGTAGCATAAAAGAATCAACTCCCTGAATCCATGTGAGGTTTTGGGGTTTTAATGCAGAAAACTTCGACATGGCATGAAATAGATAAACGACCCTGTTGTTGAGTCTCAGTCTATAATGCGTCCAAGACGTCAATCCGTCAAAACAAAACAAAAACATGAATTGAAAAATAGCCAGAACATTTTGTCCTGGCTTGCACCAGGATGAACACTCCTAAGTGTTACTGTTATCATAACCTTTATTAGGCCAGTACCTGTGGTATTTGTTAATCAGCTGAGCTATCTGGACATACTGTGCTTTGCGCAGGTATATGTTATAAACTCACTCTCATATATGCAAACTATACACACTATATTTTTCACTATATTGTTGACTGCAGGATAGTACAGTAGTACAGAGGGGACAAAAGTGTATAGCATGCTAAACCTGTCACTTACTGAGAATATTACTAATAAACACCTGCCAAAGCACTGAAAACCACCACAGTGGTGGTTCTTGTTGCAGAATGTTGATGACTAAGACCACAATTTGCCATTATGACACCCAAACATACACAGACATGTAAGGTTAAAACACGAAAAAGGTAATGTCACTAATGCTGTATGTAAGGACCTAACACCTCATTCAGACAGAAGCACAGTGAACTATAAGGGCACTCAGTGGAGCGTATACCTCACCCATCCCAAGTTTTCTATAGGCCGATACAGTGCTGCAATAGATACTACCCAATGTTGTCATACTACATCATAAATAATGTTCAGCATTCAGGATCATTAGATCCTGAATCCCTCTTTGATCATGAACAAACTTTGCCATTTGAACGTATGGTCAACGTAAGGTCAGACACAAATATGTGAATATTGTCTCACAATGGTAAAGAATCCTTTAACAATCCTTTTACTTTTAATTCATGCATCCAGATAATCTGGCTCACCACCAGAATTTAAACACCTGCTCCTTGTACCACTCCCAAGAACTCTGGAAATTTTCGTTAAAATCTGTTTACAATTGTCTGAGTAATCCTCAAATATGTGAATAGTGCTTCTATCTCGCAGTGGTCGAGAATCTTTTAAAAAATTCCTGGATCCAGATGGTGATCTGGGTCACCACCCATACTTACAGATAGTGGAGTTCATTGATTATAAAAAAAAAAAGTTAATATATTATTTAAAATACGCTAAAGTAGAGCAGGAGAAGAAATCATGTTTCATGGTAGAGTACACTGCAGTTCAAAACGTGAAAAAATACCCCACAATTATAAATATGCAGAGGCAAACAGAAATCTCTTTAACCTTTATTTGAAAAGAGTTGAAGCAGCTCTCAAATTTTCTTTGATTACCTTCTAATATTCAGTTTTGTATTTATTATCTTCTTTTTGTGTGGTTGATGTGGAGTAAACTCAGAGCCTAGCTACTTCTAGGAGACCAAGGAAAAGGTGCACTCGCTGCTAACTTGCCTCCAATTTCATTCCTGGCATAATGAGCCCTGACATTCAACATTTTTTCACAACTGACATGATTACTATGTCACCATAATTAACCCCGCCCTTCGATCTCCAGGATCAGAGTGGTTGTGACCCTTTGTTGCAACCTGTAATGAGTACCAGAATCTCAACTGTGACACCCATGTATTTTGTAGAAGGGTCAGATTGGAGACAAATCCAATGGTGCAACAATGATGACAGTCAGGCACACAAGTTGAGGATAAATGGCCTTTCCAGTGAGAGTCACCACCTGGACGCAAAGGTAATCTGTTTTAGCCTTTAAAAATATATTACAATGTCAGGTACACATGTAGATGATTTATAAGTAGTTTTGTTTTGAGTTATGTTTCTGTTTATAGCAGATTCATTCAGACGGAGTTTAAGATGATGATTGAATTAGTCCCAGGGAACAAGTCCTTGAATGCATGCTATGTATGTGAGATAGAGAAATCAATGAAAGTCTAATTCATCAGAGGTGGCAAAAGTACACACATTCTGCACTTAAGTAGAAGTACACATACTTGTGGTAAAAGTTGATGTACGGAATCAACGTTTTTACTCAAGTAAAAGTGAAAAAGTGCAGGTTTAAAGAAAGAAAGTAAAAGAAAAAAAGCTAACTGAACTTTGTTCTATATTAATGTAATAGTATAATATAATTACATGAGAATACAAACGGTATTCCAATCTAATTTTTAATTCTAATGAATGTACTCAGCTTGAATCTGTTATGTGGGACACATCAGTGAAAGCCTCCACACCTAAACACAAAAACAAGTATAATCAGGGGTTACAATGGGATTTGGCAAGTGCGGGGAACCTAAAATTGATTGTATTAAGTCAGCATGGGAAAAAGAATCACAACTTTCTATTAAGAGCTCCATTCGATTTTCTTTGAGCACAGGCTGTGATCAGCTGACGTGCTGCTGCTGCTCTGAGGTTTACTGCTCTTTGTACATGAACTGAATTCAACAAGATGTTTCACAAGTTATCTTAGCTGATTTCTATCCTGCACACTGGCAGTGTACTGTTTATACTGTCTTTGTACTAACAGTATATACAGTATATACAGCTAGTATAAAGGTGGAATTCAGTCAATGAATCTAAGCATCATCAGCTCAAATTCTAACTCATCTCTGCTACACTTGATGTAACCTGTAACTCTGTATTTTCATGCAACATTTGAATAACACAGAGTTAGTATACCTCAGTTTGTTTTGCGGGACATTTCACAAACTGGGGGGAAAAAAACACAACTTCACATCATACTGTATACAAATCCAAAATCTGATTTAAAAAATGAGGACATTATGTGTAAGCTTTAAGTTTACAGTTTATCAGAGGTCACTGAGCAGAGCTTACCTTTAATTATAACCTCTGTTCATCCTCTCCTGTCCTCTTTCTTACATCTTTCTCCATCTCAAAGTATTTGTACTTTATTAATTATCACCTCGGTAATTCAGTGATCACATTCGCTGAACAATTCTGACGCAAAGCTATGGTTGTGTACCTTGGCCATATTTTGCAGATTTTGTACTTAGACTGGACTAGCTGATTAGTCCCAGATCAGGAACTGCTACGGTTTTACAGCTACCAGTTTTATTAAGCTATGAACACCTGCTTTGACTTTTTTTTTTTTAAATAAAGCATATGCTCATAGTTTTCCATGAATGATTAGTAATCTTATGAAGGGAATAGTGAACACTACAACAGTACAGAGCTGCCATGATTACACCTCTATAGAGTATAGAGGAAAATCTAATAGCACCTGAGCACTGCTACTGTATACTAGACACATCATATGCATCTTGTGACAAAGCCACTAATACAGTAAGAGATGCTGAATAAACATCTTTGATGGGACATCAGTTACAGATTAAATCCATTTAGTGAAACTTTAAAGACAAACAGCAGCATGGGGCTGAGAACTGTCCATCATATAATACCTGAGAGTGTGTTCCAAAGCCAGTGCATCCAGTGACTTGCCACTAGTGCTTGGAAGCCATGCCTTCAGCATTTCAATGTAAAAGTGACATTTAGAAGAGAGCAGATGATGCTATTGACACTTGGATAGGCAGTAATTAGTTCCCCCTTTAGCATTCATTGTGTGAGGCATTTCATCACTAAATGTCAATTATCATGGCAGCTCCATTCAGCGAGTAACCTTCCATTATCACTGTAAGCATTAAAGGGAAGGGTGCCTTTAAGAATAAACTGACTTTATCCCAGTCATGACAGCTCCTTCTGACTCTACTAAGTGATATGGAATAATGTAACATTCAGACATTCATATAGAGTCACCTGCTGCAAGTGTTAACTCAAAAAAAAGTGTCTTCATACTTCAAAAAGAAATACACCTCATTTTTGGATCTGTGCAAAAGGTTGGGGAGCTAAAAAAAAGGATCCTTTCATTCAAAAACAATACTATGAAGAGTTTTATTTTATCAGTTAACCTGAGCCAATTTATTTAGAGTAAAACTAAAAAATTCAGGATAAATCAATATTTTTTGCTTTATCCTTTCCCTGTAAAACTGCACTAATCCTCCTAATCATGTTTGTGTGCTGTTTTTCAAGGTATTTAGCAGGTAGGTTCACCTTGTCAGTTCTCCTTTGGATTTACACCATCTCAACTGCTTCCATCTCCTAATGTAATCCAAGACTAATGCCACAATTTTAAGATCAACGCTCTGTTGGGGCCATAGCTTTTGTAGTAATCTTGTTCTTCTTATTGCTAAAAATAGTTCATTTTTATTCTGACTGTATATTTGGGGTTATAACTGTGAAAAAGCTTGATATAATCTGGAATATATTTTTCTGCTGTCTTTTATGTTTTTAATAATTTTTCAAGAAGCAGCAGTTTCTGCCAGCCATTCTGGCTGCCGTTAGGTTAATGGTGACTGGTGGCCAGAGGTGTGGATGTGTGTGGTTGTCTTTCTGTGTTATCTTTGTGATCGACTGGTGTCTACGCTCTTTGATTTTTATTTTTAACAAAAAGTGACTAAACCCAGTGAGAAATGTATATCTGATACAAGTCAGTGAATGTCTATCCCCTGACTCCCAAAGAATTGCATTTTAAAGTTGTAAATCCAGAAACATCCACCTGAGATATTAAACAAGTAAAACCAAATGTATAGATATGTGTCTAGCAGCAGAATTTAATGCAAACATTATTTATCACCTTAAAGGTAGGGTGTACTGTACATTTTATAGAAACCAGCAGGACTAAAGTAGAGTTTGAAAGCAAGCAGCTGAAAAGATCCCACTCCTTCCCTTCAGACAATAACCAAAGCCACTCCTGAACCTGCACCATCTGAGCTCTGCTGGAGAGAAAGGACCGCCTCGTTTTTATGGCTACTACATCAAATGAATTAAATTCTGATTCACCAGTAAGAAAACAGAATTGTAAAGAGTAACTCCAGATAAGATCAGCACATTTTTTGGGGGGAAATCACCATCTCCTAATCTGATTATATTACATGATAATGCTGTTAGATGATTAGAAATGAAAATGTTATGCCTCATTTTCAGATTAACACCCACTTTTTGGAAGGCATCAGTACTAAAGCACCTTTACCGCTGATTATCTTGAATCTGATTGAAGAGCTCGTGGTTTTGGCAATTGCCAATAATAGTCCATATGGGTTATCTATGCAACTGCAAAAAAAAAAAATAATAATAATAATTGTGGGATCTTCATGCAGATCTGAAGCAGTGCCATCTGGATTCACTCCATTCATTGATTTTGGTCCTGTAAGGAGGTCAGTATCTCAAGTCTTCTTACAGATCTCACAGATCTCTCTATTGACATTTAATCAATACTGGATGGGTATTACAAAACATACTAAAAAACCAAAAACATTATGGGTACCCTCAGCAGACTAAAAAATGGTCCTCAAAGCAGGATCAGAAATCTACTTACACTCTCAAGTTTACTTAAACCATAAAGAGATACATTAAAATGTCCTATTTTAGTCTTATCAAAAAATGTATGGTCATTCCATAAGAAATGGTTAAAATGAACCATTTTCTATATAATATTTTCACTGTTGATAGATGCTTGTATGTAGTGTGTAATGTATAAAATGTACATTTGTACATTAATGTACATTTAAGGTAGATGAGAAAACTGAGAAAACTGAGCCTAAAACTGAGAAGTGTTGGCCTAACAGAGTACATTTTGCTAAATATGGAGCAAACAGCCTCACATGCACAAAATGTTCATAGTATCTGCAAGATTTTCTAAAAAGGCATTGGAAAGGCATGCCGGAGACCCAGAAGTGTTTTTGAGCCTAACATTTTCACAGTTTTCACAACCTCGCGCAAAAACGCATAGATTTAAAGGTGTGAAAGGGAATGACGTAATGAAGTGAAAGTTGCACTTCAAGAGGGATCTTCTGAACGTAAAACTGCAGTGAGATAGACTGACCAGAGTCGTGGATGCATATCTTCTGTGAAGATTCCTAATGTAACCAGTTGTCATTCTTTCCAGCGTGAAAGTGAAGGTTCTTGGTGCTGCAAATACTACAACTCAATGTACATCACAGATCATGTACTGTAGACACAGAAATGTTTGTGCCTAAGTGACCTTTCAGTTTAGTCTGAATGCATGACATTGAAACTTTCCCACATTCATTTCTGCATTTTTGTGCAAGGTCGTGAAAAAATATTAGGCTCACAAACACTTCTGGGTCTCCAGCATGCCTTTCTGATACCTTTTAAGGAAAACGAGCTGATACTACAACTGAGGCTTTTTGCTCCATATTTAGCAAAACGTATTCTGTTAGGTCAACACATGTCAGTTCTAGGAAGAAAGCCTGTGCTGGTATGCGTTGCTGCCATGTATATTTTGTACATTACACACTACATACAAGCATTTAGCAACAGTGAAATCAAAGGGTTCATTTGAAGCATTTCTTATGGAGTGACCATACATTTTGTAACCGAGTGGGTTTTAGAATACTGCTTTCACATGACTTTCTGTTATTTTCATACATTGTTTATCTGTCAATCACCTTTTTATTTTTTATTTATTGTAAAGATGTTTTTTTTTTTAATTTAAAGCAGAGTCTTAGTTACTATGGAGTGTGCGCTACTCCAAGAATTTAAGGCGAACTATGAAATTTATAGGTTCATCATAATTCATGATAAATTTGTGTTTAATGTTAGTGTACATAAATCGTATAAATAAAAAGGCATTTAAAACACATTCCATGATTTAAAAACTTTACAGTTAAAAAAGTAAAAGTTACTGTAATATGGAAATATGTCAAGCTAGAAAAATGATAGTCCCACAAGTTCTTTTTGCCATTTGTATAGATAACCCATATGGACTATCATATTCAATAGGTCTTCAGTCAGATTCTAGATAATCAGTGATAAAAGTGCTTTAATACTGAGGCCTCCCAAAAAGCATGTGCCCATTCAGCACTAAAGGGTCAAATCTGAAAATGAGGCAAAAAAACTTATTTTCCTGTAACCTAACAGTATTATCAAGTAAGATGATCAGTTTTTGGAGAAGGTTATTTCTCAAATATGTGCTGATTTCATGTTGTTCTATTCTGGAACTACTCTTAAGGGGCGCATACACGTCACATGCAACAGACCAAAGTCTTTTCCACATCTATGGATATCAGATCCAGAGCTGAATGTCTTTGAACGTTTAACTGGATAAGTTTAAAGTCTCAGAGCTCTAACATGCTGCTCTCACCTTAGAAATATATGGCATCATTTACCTGCAAAATGTCTAATAAAATTTACAAAATTAATGATTTTCTACCAGCTTTGCTCTGCTGTCTTTTTGCAGCAACAGTGTTAATTTCCTGGTTTATTGGTTAGTTTCTGTGATTTTACTCCTCTGAGTTTTGGTTGGGTTGTCCTCCACCCTCTGACCTAGAGTCTAGATTCCCGCTCACCTGTTATTCCATCAGAAGTCAGTGCTAACTGTATTTAAGGACCAGCGGGGCTCTTAAATAGTAAATCAGCTCCTAAATACTTTTTCTCGTACAATCTTCCTGCTCCTAACACATCTGTTTGCCTGTTCTTAGCAGCTCCATTAGCCAAACGATGGACTATCTCAGCCACTTGCCTCTTTCAAGGGATCCATTAGGAAAGTGTCCTACTGTAGGATCGCCAGCTCTCACCTCCCGCCTTACCTGGAACTTTCAAGCCTTTTCACCCTGTAAACCAGCCTCCTCCCTCCATGCAGGACTCTCTGACTTTCCCAACTATGCCAGAACATTCTCTCACAGTCTGCCTGGCACTCACACCTTGGATAACTGTTTCCCAGTTAGGCAACTCCACTCTCCTCTTTCCTAGTAGATCTTTCGCCAGACCAGGGATTAGACTGTCCTCACTGCTCCGGTGAACAAACCCCACCCAGCCTACCCTTTGAGTTAAATAAAGACTTTAACATTGCCATTGCTGTTTGGGTTTTGTCTGCACTTGATTCCTCTATTTTGGTTTGGCATCCACAGCCTATAACAATATGTCTGTCACCTGTTCCTCTGCTGATGTCTCTGATTGGAGTAAGCACCTTTCATTTGAGCCATGTTATGCAGAAGAAGAGCTTTTACATGAGTGCACACTGATCCGGAACCAAAAAGGCCAGGTTAACAGATAACCATCATTGTGATACCCGTTAATTCTGACTGGGGTTTTAAGTTTTCTCAAGCCAGCTAACCTAGATAAAGTCTGGCTATGTTGAACGTGCCCGTCTGCACACTTCAACATGTTTCTCCTCGTCGCTCAGCTTCTCCAAACTCCTAATGAAGCATTCTGAGGGAGTCCAGAGCTTTCTATACATATCTAGAAACAACCAGGTCTCACAGCAGTTTGTGATATTAGTCACGACCTTACTCTATTGCTTCATGTTGGTTGACATGAATTTTAAAATTTTCTCTTGTTCATTAACATAAATTTTCCAGCATTTTTTTGTGCCCCAATGAACATGACTTTTCATCAGTCTGCTCTCATGTGTGCTGATTAAAAGTCAAGAAAAAGACCACATTTAGTGGTTGGAGTGCAGCGGAGTAAGTTGTCTTGACTTTCATGCCAGAGAACCAAGGTCAACCCATTCATGTACGCGTAGCATTTATATGATTTTCAAATGTGCCATGAATTAAAAATATGTCCCCTGGTTAGGGTTAGGCATTAAAAACTACTGTGTTAAGTTTATGTAATTATATCTCTTAGAGCATGGCTGTATACACAAACTGTTATTGTAGAGTTGAACCAGAAACAGTTATGACACAGAAAGCAGGCCTATCTGAAACATTTTGAGTTTCTAGCCAATATAACAGCACTAACTAGTTAGGAATGATAAGCTAACATCAGCCAAGCTGCAACATCTTAGTATAATAACATATGAGCTGCCAAGGAACCTCAGTCTTCTTGGCTTTTACATTTTTAAAAATGAAATTAAAGACAAAACAAACATGATTCATTACCTGTCCAGAAGAAATCTTTTTTTTTTTAGCTGCTTTTTCTTGTGAATGTCTTCTGTTTATGTGTTTAAGCTGTGGAAGTCATTTAGCCGGTGGAACTGAAAACTGGCTGCATTTTGTCTTCCAGTCTTGTGCATCCAGCTGCTAGCACTAGCTATCTGCTTGTCATGCTTTCTGTCTGGCTTGGTCTGCTGCACAGGGAGTGCAGAAACAGTGTGCAGCACAGGTGGGCACGGAGGAAAGTAGACAGGCAGGTGGATGTTATGAGAGCACTTCATTTGTTTATTGCTGTCAGAATGTAAAGAGAATTAAACTAATGTTAAAAAAATGGAATGTACTGTACACCCTATCTCTTAATAACTGGCATTGCAAACATATGAGTCAGATCTATGGAAGAAGTATTTATTACTGGATTTATCCACATTAAAACTCTACAACTGAAATACTGTTTAGGGTCTCAGTTTAGGCGATTCACATGATTATGTGACAAATGAGTTTCAGTTTTGAAAAATTACAAATTGCAAGTGCTGTGATGCAACATGAAAACGGAAAATGAAAGACAAATGAAAAGAAAACAAAATGACTCATCTTTACTTGGATAAAGAACCTAGCAAGCTGGTTGAAGTGCAGAGGAAAGCCTGCTGTAGCCTTTCAGAATACAGTGACAAATACACAATTTTAACACATTTAAAAGCAGACCACAAAGACCATTATGAGCCCTGCAGCAGGTCAGTCAAAATTCATTCATTCAGTTAAATGTTCTGCACTGCTGGATGTATATGTCCATGTACTTGTGTCTGTTTGTATGTGAGCAACACATAAATTGGACCTCTAAAAATGATAATCTGGAATGGCTCCACGTTGTGGTTCAGTGCATCCCTTTTAAAACACAGACACACACACATACAAAGTCCCACACACGCATACAAAGTCCCAGCGGGCGACTTCCTCTGGCTCTGGTGCAGCAGAATCAACAGTGGTGTCACACTGACCAGCCCTGTTCAAAAACCTCTCGATATAACCTTCTTACTCCAGTAAAATATATGATGCAGGACCATCAAACTTTGTACTACATTTAATCTGATATGTGTGACACTTTACCCAAGTGTCAAGCCCAATGTCAGCACTTTCTTAGGGTGTAAATTCTTCACAACTGGACTTCAAATCCTGGTATAGAATTTAAAAATAATAAAAAAAAAGCCTGTCTCTTCACTAGAAGTATATAAGACACAATGAATTCAGTTTGGTTGATTGAAAGGGATGCTTAAAAGTTGAACTACAACTGTTGGATGAATCAGTTTCCTTATTAGTGTCCATATTTCACTGTGAATTATTTTTATCGAAGCCACATCCTGGTGAAGAAATAATCTCAATGGGCCCAGATGATGGAGCAAGATTGGTTGAGGCAATGAATCAACAGATGGACTGAAGACACTTGACAGCATTGCTACGCTGGCTCTGTGGAATTTAGTTCTCATAGCAACCAAAGGTAGACACAAGTTAGTTTGCTTTTTCCTGCATAAAACATAATGCAGAGAAAAGTTTTAATGAGCTTGTCAACATTCAAAACACCCACTGAAATATAATGCCGCTGAGAATTAGTGTGAATGGCAGGAATAGAAATGTGTCAGCATGCACCGTCACATTTACTACTGTTTTATAGTGTGAATATGTATAATTAATAAAATACCTTTACACAAGAGAATTATTTACAGTCACATGGTCAAGCTGCCAAAGCATCTACATTAGACAATAGCATAAAGCCATGTCAATTATGACATTGATAAGTAAGAAACACTTGAAGAACAACAGCTGACAAATAATATACAATATCCATGGCAACACAAACAGATGTTCATGTGTCCCAGATACATCTCATCATATCATATTGACTATAAATATAAATGAAGTGAGCCATTCTGATTCAGATGAAAAATAAAATCATGCTGAGTTGTGTTGATCATCTAGAAGTCTCATGACTAACTTTCTCAGTTGTAAGCTGATAACATGCAGTATATAACTGGAAATCAAAAAGGATTGGCCATTGCAGCCACATCCATTATTATTAAAATACAGTTTCTAGCCTGTGGGACCAGACAAGCAGGGGTGCCAAAACACATATATAACAATATACCAGCCATTTCATCAGGTGTACCTCGCTAGTAATGGGTTATTCAACAAAATGCTGGAAACATTCCACAATATTTTAGAAGAATGGATTTTGGTTCATACTGACAGAACACAATTGCAGCAGATTTGTCAGCTGCATATCCACGGTCCACTTTATCCCAGAGCGATTCTGGAATTGAGATCTGGCGACTGTGGAAGCCCTTTGACTACAGGGAACTCATTGTCATGTTCAAGAAACCAGTTAAAGATGATTTGAGCTTTGTGACATGGTGCATTATCCTGTTGGAAGCAGCCATCAAAAGATGGGTACGCTGTGGTCATAAAGGGATGGAGATGGTCAACAACAATATTGAGGTGGGCGGATAGTTTCTCTTTTTCAAACCTGTCGCTTTTTAAAATCCAGCACTTTAGATCAGCAGTTTCTGAAATGCTCAAATGCTCAGCTGGACCTCCATTAGGTCGTCTTGACTATGTCCACTTGCCTAAATCCATGGAGGTCCTGCAGTGTGATTGGCTGATTAGATATTTGTGTTAACAAGCAGTTGAACAAGTGTATCTAACAAAGTGACCGTGAGTATTTTTTATAAAATTTCCATGCTGAAATGAATAAAGTGTCCTAATTTAAAATATTCACAGATAGACACAGAACATCACACATTGCAACATACTTGGAGGAAGTTTCCGCTGCTGAGCTCAGACATATGAGCTTGAAACCACTAAACAAATTGCTGGGCACTGATAGCCAGCTGACAGGGTAAAAAATGAGTTTGCTAGCAGTGTGACACCTTGTTTTTCTTTATAGTCAACCTTGTAATATAACAGAAGTGGCTCTCTTTTGTCTTTTTACCTACAGGACATACAGTTAAATCGAGCATAAAAAAAAACAAAAAAAAACAGAAAAAAGAAATCCTTGTCAACCTTGTCAAAGTCATTTTTATCTGGCAGCACAGAGGGGTTCCGTTATCTGTTTTCTGGCTCGATAATGGGCCCTGAAATAAAAAGTAAAGCAAAAAAAAAAAAAAAAAAAAGAAAAACACACCACAAACCTATCAAAATAGTTAAGATTTTTGACCATGATTCATCTGAGCAAATTAAAATTCAGCAATTGGCCAGGCCTTGCCCCTCTTCAGCGTACTGATGGGCAGTGCAACCTTGGTGCAGACTGAAGGGTACATTTCCAAAATAGCCATAATACCTCTGCTGTGTCACTCAATGCACAATGTACCATTGTGTGTCACAGTGCCACTTTTAATTTAATCAGCCTCTCTATTGTGAAGCAGGCAATACCCCGAAGAGCCTTCCTGACAATGCCTTCATATTTTAATGAAAAACTGAATCTACTCTATTCTACACTGAAGATACTTGTTTTGGGGAAACAAGACAATTTTTATGTGCATTGTAGAGAACAATGTCGTGTTTATTTATGTTTATTTATATACATGTTTCTGGAAATCAAGCTATGGAGTTTTTGCATCAAACATTTTAAACTGGATGAACTCACAGTCTTTTCATAAACAGTGTATCCAACTGTGTTTATACAGTAATCAATCATTCTGTAAATAAAATACTGCAAGAATATCATGATGGCTCTATTGAAATCTTTTTTTTTTCACAATTCATACATTTTTTTTTAATTCATCAAACTGTGTACACAGTTTTTATTAAATGTGATACTTAAATGATGTCATTAATTAGCAGGTGTTAACACTGCAGTAATGTCAGTGAGGCTTCAGTAATTAGGTCTGCTGAAAATAAAAGAGAAAGCCATATAGAAAGAGCCTTAAACCAAATGAGGAGACTCATTGGACGGGATGGTATTATGGCTGGTGAGCACTGCAGCGTGGTGCATAAGCCTCACTTACTCCCTAAAATGCAGCTTTACTGTCAAATGTATTGATTCTGTCTTGAGTTACTGTGTCACTGAGTTGCCCCATATTATTCAATTTACATTTGGGTCCATAAGAATTTGGACAATGACACGATGTTATTGTAGTTTTTCTTTTGCACTCTACTACAGTGGATTAAGTCAAACAACCAGGGGACTGAGGTGCAGACTCTCAGCTATAATTTAAGGCATTTAACAAATGCATTGCTATTTAGGAACCATTTATTAATAAAAGCCATTTTTATACACAGCCCCTCAGTTTCAGACTCGAAAGTAAAAGACAAACTAACAAAATTTTAAATATGAGGTTTTTCAATGACTGCCTGAAGTCAAGAACCCTTCATGGCAGCTACCTTCAGTTGCTGCTTGTTTGTGGGTCTCTCTGCCTTCAGTTATGTCTTTAGCAACTGCATTTGCTTGCTCAGGTGACTGACTTAGCCAGGTGATAGATCAGGTGTGGCTGCATAGCTGTTCACTATTCCAATAACCACTGTTGAACTTACCTTTGCTAGATGTTTACTCTTCCAGGCACCAACTTAATGTGTCATCAGACATTGTAGGAGCACAAATGATGTTAGCAGAACTGGTTAAGTTGCTGTGATAGCCAGGGCCTGGGTCCACAAGTTAGCAAACGTTAATGAGCAAATGAAACTTTTGTGTGCAGCCCAAAGCATGTCCCGAAGTATTAGATAACATTCAACATTTAAAGCAATCCATGGGAATAAACAAAGGAAACACAGTACAACAACAAAACAAAGACCACTGATTCAAACAGAAACAATAAGAACACCAGGATACAACTGGGGAACAACAATCTTTGATTTACAGCCAAACGTAAGACCAGGAGCAATCAATATCCAGCTAAAAGCAAATAAAACAAACATAAAAACAGCAGTTATTGAGCTGAAAAGCAAGCACAACTATACAAAACACTGTCTTAGAGGCCTTAAAGGATAGAAGACATGAAATTGCCCACGTTTATAGACAAGCTTCTTTCTGTTTTGTCATCTCAGCAAGCTACATCATTTTATCCCCTGCGCTCTTTCAGCCAGATCATTTTAATATATTATGTTGCTTGTTTATGTAGAGTAATACAATATATGCAAGGTTTATTCTGTCACTCTTCAGTGCCACCTGTGATCCCTGTGATCCCCCAAGGTGTAAATCTCTGCCAAACACACTCGTTTGCTCTCCGTCTATTGGAAAACAGTTCTAGGGTGGATAGTGCCAAAAATCTGCTATAATGGGCCCCAGGATAATGATTACTTTGAGTGATGGCATAATGAGGGCTTTATAAATATGCATGGGTCACAAGGGGTAGTAATATTGTGGATTATTAAAACTGTAGGGTAAGAGGTCAAGCTAATGAGAGGAAGCTGAGGGGAAAGGCACAGCCACTGACACAGAAATTAGCAAGGCCAGATGTCTGAAACATAGGTTGTTTTCAGACAGTGGAAGAGTAAACGAATATTAGCCAGCACAGCGAGGATAAAACAAAAAAAACTTACTGAAATAATATTTTCTCCCAGGCAATCGCAGTTAATAAAAATATCAGGATTCGCTGGCCCATAGTTCTCGCCCAGAGGCCTCAGGACGTTACAGTAGCACTCTGCAATGACAGTGTCACCCATGGGAGCTGGAGAACCAGCTCCCTTCATCTTTGATTCTTTACATGAAACTCATGTCAGTCTAAAACAGAAGTTGACGTTTGCTCTCCGCACTAGTTTGAGGACACTGGCAAAAATCACAGAGTGCACAGTGCAAGTGGTCTGAATGGGAGTCTCAGGAAGCAATCTAAAAATAGCGGCTCCGCTAGAAAATCTGGACATACCAGAGTGGATGATCTTCAGCAGGAGACCAAATTTAAATCAGATAAAGTTATTGATTTTTAATCACCGGAACTTTGAAGTAACACAAGACAAAGATTAGCAGCTCTGAAATCTTATTAATGCAAATAGAAGTTGCAACAGCTCACAATTCCAAGTAAGACTTTTGAGATGTAAGATTGAAAATGCGTCTTAATATTCACTCTTTCCTTTAGTCTTTCGACTTGGTGATGGTGAGCAGAATCAAACAGTTTCTTTAAGCAGTGCACATTAGCACTGGAGGAAAAGCTCTTAGTATTAAGGTGCTACCACTGTGTCTTAAACCCAACAGAGCTGCTGTTCTACATTTTGGCTGGGTGACTCTGTAGTCAGTGGTCCGCATAAGATTTTTTACCAGCAACACCCTACCATGCTCCTCACCTCCTGCAATCTTGTATTAAAATTTAACAGAGTGAGCTGTAGCTTTAAGTAGAGCAAATGGGTGATTGTGCATTTGGTCCCCAAGTACTGCAGACTGCGGCCGATCAGCCACAGTCCAGAGGTGTAGGTTAATTAAAAACTTGATCATTAAATGTGTTTACCTGCTATTGAAAGTCTGTCTGTTTGATGGACCCCTGATGGCCTTTCTACTGCTTCAGTGGTTGTGCAAAGATGAAAAAAAAAAAAATGACTGTGATGCACTGTGCAAGTGCATCAGGCAATTTCAAATAAAAAGATCAAAATTATGCACTGTAGTAACACCAGGATGAAGAAGATATTATTCAAAAACAAGTAGATGAAACGATATTCAATTTTACCACCCCTTTTTTTTTTTAATCAGATGTGTGCAGCCGTGACCTTTGCTACCACATTAGTGCAACATTTCTGCTAACTTGAAGCCTCTCACATCAAGCAGCGGCTATACAGCAAATTGCTTGAGCACAAGCAATTTGTAATGCTACTGAAGCAACTGCCATGCACATACTCCAGATCCACAGCTTTCCTGTTGCACGCATGTTTAGGCAACATAGGCTGTGTGATCTTTGGGGAAATTCAGGGGCTTAGTACTTCTTGGGGTCACAATGGTGTTGAGAAGGAAGAAATGCAGAGATGCTCAGAACTACAATTTCGTGCCTGCGTTACCCCGGGGACCACACAGAACATGCCAAACAAGGACAGGAGGAAATGCCTGTATTGCAATGAAAGCTGAGACTTTCTCCTGTGTGGATGGACGCAATGCCCTCGCTTTTCTTGAAGTAATATTAAATAATTCATGATTGTCTATGGTTCACAAGGAGCACCAACAACTTTCCTGAAGCCTGCAGAAAAATCTATTTTCTCACCAGAAATAAAGTGCAGATGCAAAATTTCTTCATTGTGGGTTTATGGTAGGGCAAAAGAGTAAAACTTAGTATGCGTGCAGGCCTTTGGGTATTTGTTTGCATGCAGACATTGGCCTAGAATAACCATTAATAATCAAATCGATATCCAAGCTTAGCCCAATCAGTAAATACTGAGTTCACAAACAAATAGGCAGTGTCTGTTTGTCCTATTGCTTATTAGTCATTACTGTACATATAATAGACTGACAAATGTCAGCTTTGGCAGATGGAAAGTTGGACAGTGGACATGGCAGCTTACATAAACCAGCAGCTAACTGAGCTGGGGTTAAAACTACAGCTGCCAGTTTTATTTATTAAAAAATTCTGTCATTATTTTTGTCTATAAAACATCAGGAAAATTGTTAAAATGTGTTATAATTTCCCACAACCCAAGATAACAGTTTTAGATATTTTTTGTCTGACCAGAAGTCCCAAACCCAAGATGTTCGGTTTAATATCTTTTACAACCAAAAAAAAAGTGTCAGTCACTATCTTTCAAAAGTTTAAAACAGCAGCTGTGCTTAAAAAAATGTTATTAGATTATCATAATAGCTGCCAGATAATTGAAGTATTATTGGAAGCTTAAATTCAAAGTGGAGTGAAGCTCACAGAGAAAGCTTGTCAGTTTGCAGAACAAAGTGACCTTCTTTAAAAGACTCAAAGAGAAAATAATATTTATATATTTAGAAAAACAAACAAAACTATGCCGACAATGCAGCAACTACGCAGAGGAAACCGGCTTTGGAGAGACAGGCAGCCAGTGAAATCACTCTAGTTCCTAAATAATTAATATTGTATAGATAGTTTTAGGGAATTGGATTGAAAACTGAAATTTCACATTTTAATACAATAACATATTGCATTACTGTGTTAGTGAACAATGTAATGTAATTACACCCAACACTGCAAAGTAATAGTAAATAAGGCTCGATTTCAGACACACAAATCAGAACATGAGGGAATACCTTGTTTAGTAGATGCATTTTTTTTACATTTTTTTTTTACATGGACAGATAAAAATCATTATTTTTACACGAAGATAAGATGAGAGTCAGGAAAATATTAGCCAAGCATAGAATCATGACAACTGGGGCATTTTCAGCGATGGCAAAATGTTATTTAAATGGAAATTGTACTGTGTTGAATGCACTCGTGTTACACAAGTGTTGCTATGAGTAAAGATAGCTGAATCCATAACGCGTCTTTCCTTTTTTAACACAGCATTTATATATTCATTGCATACCCATCAACAGAGACAAAACATAACAAAGAGATTAGACTCAAAACCATATTTATGATAAAGCGTATAGTTAGGGCTGCTGGACTTCATGTGATGCACTGAATACTTCTGTGCCACTCAACTCTTTTCACTCCCCACGTTTCTATACCACTGCAGCAGGTCGCTCAATTTTTGGTCTTCTCTCTCCCTTACTCTGTGCTGTGTCTTGTTTCCCTATGCTCTCTTTTTCTATCTTCTCTTCCTTCTTTTCTCTTTCCCCTCCCCGCAAACTAGTCGCGACAGACAGCTATCGCTCCCTGAGCCTGATTCTGCCAGAGCTTTCTTCTGGTTAAAAAGGGAGTTTTTCCTTCCCACCGTTGCACAAAGTGCTTGCTGACGGCGAGTTACTTGATTGATGTTTATTCCAAAATACTGCAGGTTCTTTACATTACAGTATAAAGTGCCCTGACAAGTGTTGTTGTGCCCACTGCAAACCATTTAGCACCATTATTCAACCTGGAAAACAGTGCAGAACATTTTCTATTTGTATTCAGAAAAATCTAAACAAAAACAATAAATAAAGTATGTAAAAATAATGACAGAATAATCCCAATACAGTCACAGTCAAAAGTTTGGATGCACCATCTCACTGCATTGATTTTTTTTTCTACATTGTAAATTAATACTATCATCATCCAGACTATGAACGAACGCATAAGGAATCATGTAGAAAACTTAAAAGTGTTAAACAAACCAAATTGTGTCAAATTTTTGATTCTTCACCTTTTGCTTTAATTACACCTTTGCACACTCTTGGCATTCTCTCAGTTTTTAAGTTTACTGCTCGATTCCTGATGTGTTCCTTCATAGTCTGAATGACTTCAGCACAATGTGGGAAAAAAAATAAATACAAACATTGAATGAGAAGCAGCATCCAAACCTTTGACCTGTACTCTATATATTTATTTATTTTTACTTGGGTGGGATCATACAACTTAATCTTCTGAGGTACAACAGAAAAATACTTAAATCCAGCATATAACAAACCAGTAAAAAAGTCTGATGGTGTTGTAATGAGGTCTCAGAAATAGCCGGTTATCATGACCTTTAAATATAATCTTGGCATTAATGTCTGTTGGGCTTGTTCTCTACAGCTACTCTAGCTGGTAACATGGTGACACGACATACCCTACATTAAAGACTCATTGCGCTATGAGCTCCTACAATAGCAGAGTTCAGTAATATTTCACACACATTCAGTCAATTCTGTGATGATGTGGTCAATGGCTTGTGCACACTTGCCCAGCAAAAGCCACTGAGCCATCAAGATTGGCAAGCATCTGCTGATTTGTGTGCTAAATAAATATTGGTGTGTAATTCAATCATGGATTTCCATAAAATTAATTTTACATCCATATTTTCATCAGGATCACCTTTTATTTTTTTCTACGCTAATTTGGTTAATTAGTCTGTAAATCAGCCTGACCTGTGGTTTGTGGTGAGTGCTAATCAGCAGCTGTTATCCTGTTAAGATATTAAACCTTAGCATGCCAGCATTTTACACTCACCTCAAAACGTGTTGGAACAGTGAGTGAAATTCCATTATTTTTGCTATAGACTGAAAACATTTGGGTTTCACATTAAAAGATGAATGTGAGACAAAAGATCAACAGCTCAGCTTTTATTTCCAGCTGTTTACATCTGGATCTGATCCACAGTTCAGAAGATAACACCTTTTGCCTGAACACACCCATTTTTCTTGTCAGTAGAAGTATTGGAACATGTGACTGACAGGTGTGTCCTGTTACATTGATTATTCAAACAATAAATAGCGCTGAATTTGTATGCTCAGTTTCAGATTTGGGTTTAGCCTGTGCAGACTGCACATTTATAGGAGGAACCAACATGAAAACCAGAGAGCTGTCTGTGGGTGAAAACAAGCAACTGTGAAGCTGAGAGAAGATGGAAAATCAATCAGAGCCACTGCACAAACATTGGCCATAGCCAGAACAACCGTTTGGAACGTCCTGAAGACGAAAGTTGTCACTGGTGTGCTAACAGATGTTGAACAGGTAGACCGAGGAAAAGAACAGCAGCTGATGACAGAAACACTGTAAGTAAAGAAAGACCCTAAAACAACTTTAAGTGACACCAGCAACAACCTCCAGAGGGCAGGAGTGAAGCCATCGTAATCTACTGTTCACGCAAGACCTCATGGACAAAAGCACAGAAGCTTCTCCCAAGAAGAGTCAAAGTTTTATTGCCTGATGAGACAAAGATGAACCTTTACCAGGTGATGGAGAGGTTAAAGTTTGGAGAAAGAACAGATCTGCTCATGATCCCAAATATATGAGGCCATGTGTGAAACACAGTGAAGGTGATGTCATGGCTTTGCATTGCATGGCTTCTTCTGAGATGGGCTCATCAATCTTCAGTGATGATGTCACACATGATGGCAGCAGTACAATGTACTCAGAAAAACACTTTGTCAGTTTAAAGAAAGATGCAATCAAACTGATTGGAGATCCTTCATCATGCAGCAAGATAAAGACCCAAAACACTGCCAAAACTACAAAGGAGTTGGTCAGGGGCAGGACGTGAATGTTTTTACACTGGCCTAGTTTCCAGGCTTAAACCCTATGGAAAATGCATTTTACCTGCTAAAAAGAAGAGCGAAGGGAGTAACTCCCCCAAAACAAGCAACAACAGAAAGAGGCTGCCATCGAAGCCTGGAAAATCATCACAAAAGAAGAATGCTAAAGTTTAGTGATGCCAGTGGGTCACAGGCGTCATGCAGTTATTGCAAGCATAGGATGCGCCACTCAATATTAAGTCTTATTCACTTCAATCTATTTTAAGTTTATCTGTTTTTCTATCCTTTTGCTCACAAGAAGAATGTTATCAGACAAAAGGTGCTATCTCCTGTGTATCAGATCCAGATGTAAATACCTGGAAATAAAAGCAGAAATGTTGATCTTTTGTCTCACATTTATCTTCTAATGTCAAACCCAAGTACTCCAGTACTTTTGGAGGGGAGTGTAATTGTGAGCATGCTTGCAGCTAAAAGCTAAAGTGCCACATTTTAGTCAAAAAGAAGAACTAAAGTATCTTAAATAAACTCTCCCATTTGAAAAATAAATAGTAAAAGAAATATAGTAAATAGTCATAAAATGGTTTATTCATAAATATAATTGCTTTCACTTTTCTCATGCAATATAATTAGAAGAATTAAGTATGATTCTAGTAAACATTGTATGGAGGTGGTGACTTTTACCTTAAATCATAGTATGGGTAATGGAAGTTTGAAAAGACTATATAAAACAAACATTTTTGTAAATATTACTTGCATGTATTTATTTCCCATATTTGCTTGCACAGTGTATTTATCAGCTTCTTTCAGCTTGTTGTGTAAAAGACAGTCATCCTCATTACATAAGGTTAACCAAGAGCCTCAAATACTGCAAGGCTTCTGCTGAAATCCATAGCTCCACCGAGGGGGAGAGATACCCTCACAGAGCTCTACAGCTAGCCCTCCATCCATCCACAGCTGCTTCTTAATCCTGTCTTTAAGCTCATCGCAGTGGGGTGTCCTGACCACTCATGCCACCCATACTCTTAACCCCTGCCTTGAAGTGGATGCTGATTTAGAGCATGAATCATCAGTGTAGGATTGTATAGAGTGAGTCATGTCAGCCAAGGGATGCCCGCTGTGTTTTTCAAAGAATGTGTTGGCGGAAATACTTCGCGAGCTACGTGATGGTTTGGACAATACTGGAGGACACATTCCTGTGAGGGTGATGACCTGCAGATAAATATATCGTGACCAATTTCACTTTCATCTTGAGATGCTTGAGGGAGTGCCACGTTAAAGAATGCCGATGGTTGTTTTATTCAGTTTAACTCCATGCTTGAACTTTGATTATTTCTCATACACTGTCGGCCAAGTTGTGCAATCTTAGAGCAAATCTCCTGGTCCATTTCCTGTGATTGTATGTTATGCACTGTGTACAGTGTATGAGCAAAAACCAAACTGCACCTACCATTTATGATGGTAGATGCTAATGAGAGCTCTAAGATGTCATAGTAAGTTGAGCTGCTATGATAAGTGTTTGCAAAGTTAGCTGATACGAGTCTGCTGCCTGGACTACACAGTATGTTTTAGATATTGGCTGTTTCTCATCGTTCTCAGCCATCGTCCCAGCTTGTTTATCTGTCCAGCTTTGAACAGGAGCAGAGGACATTGCTCAGCATTCAGATGCAGAAACAGATCTGATAAAACACCTTCCACGGTCTCCACTTTCATTCCCGTATTCACTTGTTTAACATCACCCACAGTGTATTCACTTGGAGATCTGGTGAAATAATTTCATTAGCTCCTGCTGTTACATTTGTGCACTGCAATTCAGATTGAGGGAGAAATAAGGAGGCATGGAGAGACTCCCTGCTCCCCTCCCCTCTCTCAATCTCTCATCATGCTGCAGCTCCTCCCTCCACCTTGCCCCTCTCCAGATCCCCTGCTTTTCTCTGTCTCTCTCTTTCTCTGTCTCCATCCCTCCTTCGTCCTCCTTCAATCTTTCAGCCTAGCCGAGACTTACACAGGATACACCCTCCCTATGTGTTTGTATGTGTGCGGTTCCCCGTGTGAACTGCATGTGTCAGTGTGTATAGACATGTGGCTTCGCAGCTGACGGCGAGGACTCGTGAAGTGCTCAGGACTTGGATATCAGATCCTTCTCCTTATGCATATTTATCACATTTTTTAACATCTCTCCAAAATCTTTCTCCTCTTGGGGCAGCATCTCGATGGAATCTTCAATCCTTCTCCCAGTATACTGGATTTAATGAGCAGCCACTGTGGAATGAAGCAAGTAATTTTTGGATTTTCTTCATTACAGCTCTGGTAAGGATATCTTTCTCCCTCTCTCCCTCTTACTCTCTTTTCTCATATCTCTCTCCTTTTCCTGCACTTCATACCTTATTTACTTTTCATAACACATAGACAGGTGCAGGCAGTACAGATTATGGAATGGGGGAGCAGTTAAATGATGCAGAGAAAGCTATTGAGGACATGGAGCGAAGGTGAAAATGTAAATAGGCTGGCTGGGTAGAATGAGAGAGTGCAAAGAAAGAAGCGGAGAATAGAAATGTGTGCCGACACCAGCGGTGTTGTTCATGCTGTTAGAGACTAGGGGGGAAAAAAATGCTCCACTTGATACTTGTTATTGATCTGCTGTTATTTTCAGAACCAGACAAGTTTGCATGGTCTAACCGTGAGTGATAGGATCAGTTTTAGCAATTGGGAAATGCTGACAGAGCAATACTATTATAAAAAAGAAGGTAGATTGGATTTGTAAGAGAAAAAAAAAAATAGAACTACAAGTAAAAAAACACATTCAGTGTATTAGTATAGTTTCATATATGCGCTTCCCTCTGTTTGTACAGTATGCTTGTGTGTGTGTGTTAATGTGGGTGTGATGCAACAAGGTGGGACTTAGCTTAGATTCTCTGGATGCCTGTCTGCATACCTATATTCTAGTAGAGATATTCCTGTTCTAAGGTTGTGTGTTTTTGTGTGTGTGTGTGTGTGTGCATGCGTGTGTGTGTGTGTGTGTGTGTGTGTGTGTGTGGGGTTCTACTTTGCTGGTTTGCCTGATTACCTTAAGGCAACATCTCCGACTTAAAAACAGATCAAACATCAACTTAAATGATTGAATGAGTCACTTTGAAAGAGCGACATTTGCCCTTTTCTGTGTTGCTTATACATTATCTTTAGGATTATTTTATTCTAATCACAACTGAAAGTTCTGTGTTTATTTGACTTCTTTGTCAGTTTGCATCAGCAAAGTTGAGGCTGTTGTTTCCATCCCTCCTGTATGCTGGACGAGCTTCTTCCTTTTAAAAAAAAAAAAAAAAATCTTTTCTGTAGTTTACTGTCTGAATGCAGAGGGGATATTGTTAGAAGAGAGAGCTGTATGTATAAGATTGCTTGTGGAAGGTCGAAAAGGGAGGGAACAGATGAGAGAATATAGCAGCGAAAGACTGACAGGAAACCGGAGACAATAGATGGAAAGGATCGAGAAGGTGAGAGTGTGAGCTAATATGCCCCAGAAAGCGCTTTTAAGTGAGGAAACCTCTTCTGGGGCTCAGGCTTTTGGCAGAGGGTCAGTTTACAGAAATATCCACACTCTCCAAAGGAAAACATGTGATGGATAGGCCAAGACCTGCATCTCACATATGCCTGGCTACATTTCCTGTAAAGGACATCAATATTTATCACATTTCCCATTTCAGAGAAGAAACCACAATAACGCCAGAGGATGGAAAAATAATAAAAGATAAATCAAATTACCCCCACCTTGGGCAGACCTTCTGCTTCTGTTTCATTTATAATTCCTTTGCAGCACTTAGGCAAGGTAGGCTGATCCTGCTGCTTATTGAAAAACAGGTGCAGAACTGTGGCTCCCATTTTATCTGATTGTATTGCAGAGCTTCTGTCATGCTGACAGTGGTAATAAATATTCATTTTTAAAAATATATATTAAACCAGATTATTGTGGAGTATTGAAATAAATATCAAATATCAGCCAAGCTGAAAAGTCTCCATGCATTATTATTATTATCAGTATGGATTTATGAGTTTTCAAATTGGCAGGAGGGATCTGATTTTACTTAGTGAAGCTTTCAGGAGGGTTTTAGGTGATGAAAGATTGCATCCGGAATATATTCCAGGATGCATTACTGTTAAATTCAAAGCTGAAAAGCTAAAGGTTCCAAAGACTGTAATTTAAACTAGCATGCTGATCAATTTGTTTGGTCTTTTTTTTTTTTAAGTAACCTCTCCCTGTTTCTCTTTTATTCACACATACACACAAGCAGGGGGTAGACTTAAATGTGGCTAGCAGGAGTCATTTTACCTTACTTGCCTGCAGTAAAAGCTTGTCATGCAGTGGATGACTTGCATCCAAGAGTGACTCATGCTGCCCGTGAAAGCTTCTCCACCCACAGCAAAGAAGTACTGATACTGCTCATCAGCAAATGAGAAATTAACAACTCATTTTTCCTCAAGTTCTAAGGCTGTTATTCTCAAGGCCATTATAGCAAATACCAGTTATTACTGATGTGGTTTCATGATTTACCATGATGCATGAAATGAAGTTGGCAAATTAGTTACAGCAATTCACAGCTAATTGTGTCCATAGTGGTAGACTAGCATTGAAAGGTTATGTGAACTGGGGCTTCTCATTCGAGTGTACTCTTTAGCTAAACCTAATTTAACATTTTGGCTACATCAAAGGGTTTTTAAAGCTTTTATTTTTTTTACACTAATATGTTCTTACTGTATTATTAATAGAAATCTGTATATGTAAAACTCCCAAAATGATAGTCAAACAAAAATATGGTCAGTCAGAAGCTTTCATGCATGTTTTGAACGTGAATTTTGCAGTTTGCATTCAGTGCCTTGTTAAAAATGATTGTTTTAAAATCATATATATTAATCATCGTGAGCTTTGCTATAGGGTCTACTTAAACGTTTATAACACTGTGCATTAGCCCAAATGTGACACAATTACAAGAAAGAATGTGCATTAAGGCATCCATGTACTTGCTAGACAGCAATGTAATGTAAGCAAGAACAGAACTGGACACAATTTGTCTATTGCAGCTACTGTATAATAATTGAGGATCAACAAACAAATCTAATGAACTCCTAACAGGAAAAAAAATGCAACTGAATATCTCGAGTCTTGTCTGTTTGATTGCTGACAAATCAGCAGTAATTAAAGAACAACCCAGCACAATAAAGCAGATTAAAACACAAGTTTTACTATAAAACAAACAAAAAATACTGTTCTTAAAATAATACTTTTATTGAGTTTTTAGAATAGTACTATAGATATTTTTCATGCACTGATTGTGCTATAAATCATAATTTGAGTGAGATATTGAAAAGTAACTTTCCCAGTCGTGCAAATTTTGGCATTAAAACACGGGCCCAGTGATCATTAAAGCTGCTGCCATTGTTGAGAAACAGGAATGTAACTGGGATGCAACAACTACTGAAAGTTATGAGCTAGAAGAAACAGCACAGCACTGACATTTGCAGGGTTTCAGGGTCTCTCACTGATGTTGTTTGATGTTTAATGGATCAATTTAGGTCATTTATGTCTTATAATGAGTCCCCCCCAAGACAATCTTTTCTTCATTGTAGTCGATGTAGCCAAAGAAGAAATATAAAACCTTCATTTTTTTCTCCTCATTTTAATTGGCAACATTTCTTTTACTGGTTTTGTTGATAGCATTTGTCCTCACTCTTCTCGATGCACTCACAGCTGTGGTCTACAGCAGCTCGATGTTGAGGATGTTACTCAGCAATTGTCCAGGAAGGATGAGTGAGAACTATTTGTTCTCTGCCCCCTTCCAAGTTTTCTCGGGCTTGTTGTGTGAATATAAACTGGAATATAAACTGGAAACTGGAAATTGTATAAATATTTCAGAAACTGCTTCTGTCTTCTGTATTTTGTTGCATCACTGGACCAGCATGATACTGGTCCCTGTTTGTTACAGTTTCAGCACGAGTCGCCCCTCCCTGACCTTTTGTTGTTCTACAAAATGATATCAAGATTCCTCCTCTGTTGCCCTCTATCTGTGGAAAATTCCTTTAATTGCAAATCAAATGTAACATTTGATATTTTTGTTCTTCTTGATAATGACTTAAGCTGTTGATTATGAATCTGCATTAATTAGCTCATCTGCTCATTCATACAGATGAAATAAACCACTGGTCTACACCGTTACATCACTACACAGTTTGTTTCGCCATCCCACACTGAACATTCTGAAGTCATTATTAACATTAGAGGGATCTCACACTGCGGCATTTTTTTAATGAGCGTGAGTGGCCTATGGTACGCACATTTTTGAAGTGGTTTTCTCATTAATGCACTGAAAAAATATTGTGTTCGATTCATCTTAATGTCGGCATCTCCACATTTAACTGGCTTTTGCGACTCAGACGTGCTCATGCACACAAACAAAAGGTCATCCTTGCGACCTGTGCATTTCAGAAATCTGTGTGTGTGGCCACATTAATCCATTATTAACTCAAACTGAGATACAACAATAGTAGAATATATAGTCAAATTATTTTCTTTATACTAGTTAGAAACAATATCCCTGGTGTGCGTTTCTGTCTTATGAGAAGCAGAAGAAGAAGAATTTAAGAACTGCAATGCTGGCAAACCTGTTACCCAATACAACACGATGATCAGGTCTAATCTAGTTATGAAGAATCAAATTTCACCTCCTGAATGAAGCCTGGCCTGCATTACAACAAGAGGGGGAAAAAGCCATGTACAATGTAATTATTCCTCCTTAAAAAGGCACTTTGATGCACTTGAATACTACACATTTGCTTCCTGTACTGTATATGTACACCCAGAAACTGCTTGTGTTTATACTGGGAAAAGGAAGCATCAGCTTTCTTCCTTCTGTGTCACACAGTCAGCTGCAGTTTTAAAGAATAAAGCACAGCCAAATGAAACTGCTTCCAGCAGACAGCGTTACTGAAAGTGGGTATATGGATGCATTTAGGGAGATATACCTAAAGAAACATCCACATTTTTGTACGTTTATGTTTTGATTCCTATATTTTCCTGCCTCAAAGACATAGCCTTAAATCACCTTTCATTTTCATTTTGCTAAATTGTAAGTATTCAGTATCATCATTCAGGACAAACAATCCTTCTTGAACCTCACTAAATTCCCTTTGATTGTTGGCACACAGCAAAACATCTACCAAAATTAGAGAGGAGGTCAAATCGGACAAAACCCAAACGTTCACCTGCTGTAGATGCCCCTGGGCAACTGCAGAGACTGTGTTGGGTTTTATTGCTGGTAGTATTTAAAATCCATTTATCATTTACGCTATAATCTAGTTTCATGGCCTTGATATTCATTGTCTTTTCCTCTGGGAAAACAGCTAACTGCAAACAATAAGCATTTTACCATATTAGAGTTAACTTTTTGCTCAGCTGCAACTCTATACCGAAAGAGCTTTGTCAAATAGTTGCCAATTAACGCAGATTTTCTCTTAATTTAATTTCATATTTTCTTTCCACTGTGATGCTTGGCTTAGCCCACCATCAATTTGCATTTCTCAAAAAGCGTGGGACCAAACGTCAGAGGCAATTTCTGAGACCAGTTTTTGCACAATCTCTGCATTTGAGCATTTGAGCATAGATATTTCCACACCTGTTAGGCTGCACAATGTGCCGCATGATCCAGTCACAATATGCGGATATTTATTTCAGACGAATGTCACCCATCATGTTTGAAGAAAAGTGAGATCAGCTGTACACAGGATGCATGTGCAAACTACCTTTAAAAACAATGTGAGTGAGTCAGCATATTAATCTCGTATAAATAGTTATTTAAAATATCACCTTCACTGGTTCACATGTTAAAATTGTTCCTGCTCCATCTACATGGTCAAATACTCAGAAGGTAAATTCAGAAGTAATAATAGATTTAGTTTAGATTTTCCAGTCTCTGTCACCCTGATGCCCTGCTAAACAAAACAGTGTTTGTTTGTTTTAGCATCGTTTGAGCTCCTCCTGAGCACACTGAAGTCTGCACTATGATCAACAACAGCTGAAAGTGAAAACATAGGCTAAATCTAACTGCCAATATTTGTAATGATCATGGATGATGCACCCAGAGTTCTACTTTTGGATCAATGCTTCAGCAGAAAGAACCACTTGAAAAATGTGTATGTGTACATGTAAATATAAAAGTCAGTGTTTTACCCAGTTGCACAGTACTGTGGAACACAGGGGGCAGCGCCATGCAGGTGTACGACAAGATTTTGAAGATAAGGACCAGCATAGCTTGTTTGCCACATTCAGAGACCAACAAATTTATGTAGTTAACTGGATGACATTATTTTTTTTTTTTTTTTTTTTTTTTTACGA